>CM033756.1:42952331-43186700 GCA_019671005.1 Hibiscus mutabilis
AAGGTGAATCAAGGGTGAACAACAACCAATCTTGCGCTCCTTCTTAGCCGCTGAAATCCTTAACTTATTCCTAAGCCGGATTAATCTTCACCATCATTGATTGAATAAAGATCATATTCATTCGCTTCTTGAATCTAACTCTCCCGATATTAGATAAATGGATGAAATCACGAGATCCTCTCCCAATTCACTCGCAAACAATAATAAGAATCAAGAATGAATAAACCTTGAAATAGAAAAGTGCAAACTCTTATTACCTAAACAAAACCAATAGTTTCTCACAATCTCAAAACACAATAACCATAGCCAAGTAAATTTAGTTCATGGCTAGGTTCCAAAGAAACACAAGATAATTAATCCCTAGCATGAACCCAATCGAACAAAGATGAAGGAAGAGGCTTGTCGAAATCCTCCTTGCCCTAGATGCTTGTCGAAAATTCTCTCTTCTTTCCCTACTTGGACTTGCTGAAATTTCCTCTTGCTCCCTCTCTTGAATTGTCGAAATCTCCTTGATATTTATAGGGCTAGGCCAAAGTCCTTCTTTGAGGAGGAGTTTGAGTTGGAATTAAATTATCTTTAAAGAATATAATTCTTTATTATAATTTTATTCTTAGAACTTCTCCTATCCTCTTGGAATTTAATTCTTCTTTAATCTCTGTATGGCAATCAAATTCCTTTGGGCTTGGACCTTGCTCCATGTCATCTTGGGCTTGTAAAATCATGAATTTTGACATCCATATTGCTTTTGGTCTTTGTCGACAAATGCCATGGCAACTAGCTCGGCATATCCTTCATGCATTGCCCTGGCAACTAGCTCGGCATTGCTTTGGCAAGTGATCCTGCACATACACACACAAAAAACACACCAAAGCAGCATCTATTTCCACAAAAATCACCAAGTTATGTAATCAAGCTCAACGATTGAAGGAAACATGGATTAATGCATGAATGGCTAACTATGCAACTAATATGAGCCTAAGTCTAACAATAATATGAGTAAAAAGGGTAAGAAAAATAGTACTTTTGAACACTTATCACACCCCCAAACTCGAACTATTGCTTGTCCTCAAGCAATGCAAACTCATAATTACCGCCAAGACTTCAAATTTTCACAAACTTAGCTTTGAACTTGATTTCAATTCTCTCAACCGGGCACAAAGTATGATTGGCTTTTTATTTTTCAGAAAACTGATGAATTACTCGGAATCAAACTATAATGCTTGTGAGTGTGTGCGGAGTTGTGTGCAAGTTGATTTTTCGGATTCTATGCAAACAATAGGTTTTCAAATTACTTCATTGGGTTCTTTTTAACATGTTTTAACTAGAGCCAATTTTGGGCACCTCTAGTGTTTTATTTTTAGTTTTCTTAAGTTAATTTAATCGACTAGAGCCGGTTTCGCACCTCTAGTTAACCGAAAAATTTTAACGCCTCCTAGAGCCAGTTTCGGCACCTCTAGTGATCAATTTTTTTAGCATATGCTAGAGCCAATTTCGGCACCTCTAGCATTCATCCAATTTTTTATTCTAATCCCCAATTAGTTAATTATCAACCTAAGTTTACTAGAACTCCTTAAATCAATCAAACCACAACAAGTGTTTCATCAAATTTAGCATCATAGTACAATTCTAAGTTTTTCATGGTTATCCTAGAATAAAAATTCTATCAATTAAGTGCATTGGCAAAGTCATCATCGAATATTCATCAAATCTAAGCAATTCTTGTTCCAATTTAAAGGCATGGCAAGCAATTTATGTATCCTAAATGTAATGCTTAAGATTAATGTAACTAAACATGGTAATTACTAATAACAATCCCCCCCCAAACTCGAGTGAGGCATTGTCCTCAATGCATGCATAAAAATAACGAAAAATAACAATAAAAATAAAAATGCATACGAGGACTTACTCCGAGAGTTCGTCATCGTAGATGATTAGTTTCCTTCTAGTTGGCGTCTTGATTTTCTTGCTTGAACGCAATGGTTGTTTTCTTGTTGCCGGTGGTGGAATCGATCCTCGTACGGGTTGTCCTCATCATCCTCTTCATCAATGTCAATGGCTTTTCGTTTGGAGGATTCAATTGGTGCGGTCTTTATTGGTTCAATGGAGGACTCGTCCGAATCTGAAAAATCAGAAAATGATTCCGTAGGAGTTGATTCAGGCATAGGTGCTTTACCTTTGGCTTTTTCAGTGGTTGCCGGGCGTTGTCGTGGTTGGTTGCCGTGGCGTCGCCTTCCTTGGTTGCAATGGCAAGGATATCGGCGGGAAATATTGGGAACGGCACACGGTTGTCCGGTACCTTTCTAGGATGACTTGGGTGATGGCATTGTTGTGCTCCTTCATGTACCGCATGAACATTAGTTGCCGATCTTCAATTTGCCTTAGGCGGCTTTCCAATGGGTGCAAAAGTGCTTCAATGTGTCCCGGGATTAATGGCCGAGTTGCCACTGGCGTTAGGTGCTTGGGCATTAGGATTTCCGCGGCGGCGGGAGTTGCCGTGGCAATTGGAGGCCTTGAAGAATCTCCCGGTGCCTCTCCCATTAGCTTCCGGATTAGTGTTTGATTCCAACCAGACTTGGGTAGGGCTTTTTCATCGGTGGACTCACTCGGGACATGCATCTCCTTGAAAAGATTGGAAATTAAGCAAGGGAAGAAAAGATAACCCTTATCTTTTGAGCTGCATACAAAAATCTCATCGCAAATAATTTTTCCAATGTTAATGATGCGATTATGCAAAATAGAATGTATGAGCAAAAGACGTGGTATATCAACGGTAGTATTGTGTGTGGAGGGCATTAAAGAAGTTTTAACAAACTTATTCCATAGTTTTGCCTCGGGTTTTAGCCGAAGGCGATTTACCGTGCCCCTTGTATTTACCGTCGTTCCAATGAGTTCCTGGTTGAGTGAGTTCTTGAAGCACCTTGTCGAGTTGCTTGGGATTGATTTGGTCAACGAAGGCTTGATGCTCGTCATTCTCAATGTAAAGTCCGTAAAAGGTGTTGATGCTTTCGGGACTTATAAGTATGGCCTTGTCACGAACAAAAACATAAGGATTATCCGGGTTAGGTGAGTGAGCATAGAATTCTCTTACCCATGAGATGTTACCCGGTTCGGTTGATGGCAAAAGATTTGCCACTTTTGATGTGCAATCCTTTTGAAGATGAATGGTTCAAGGCCAAATCTTGAGATCTGGAGTATTCAAAGCCTTGTTCTTCATGAATCTTCCGGCTTTCAAACTTGGATTGAAATCTTTCTTGAACCGCCGGTGTAGCAAACTTCTTGTATCTTGGTTCTTTGGAGGAACTTGGATGAACTAAAAGTTTAATCTTGGATGCCATGTACGATCTTGGTTGTGAGTAAAAACAAAGAAAAGAAAAGAAACTAAAAAGTTGCAAGATAGAAAGTAGGAATAGGTTCAGGGTGATGGGTTTTATAGAAAAGATAGGTGGGTGGGATTAGGGGAAATCGACAATTGGGTTAGGGTTTGGTAGGAATTTTTTTTTTTTTTCGACAAAGGGGTTTTGGTTAGGATGAATTGGAGGCTTTATATAAGCCTTAGATTCAGCCCATTAGTTTCCTTGTTGAAGATGTTTTCCTACTTGGTTTAGAATTCCTTCTTTCTCTTGAACTTCCTTTCCTACAATTCAAAAACAAATCAAATAAGGATTAAAATTAAAGATAAACTAATAAAGAAAATAAATAAAGATGTGTAATAGGATTCTTAGACTTGAATAAAAAAATCTATCCTAAAACTACTAATAATCGGCAAAATAATAAAATAATAAAAAATAATAATCGAGAAAAAAAAATGAAAAATAAATAATTAAATAATCGACAAAAACAAAAATAAAAATAAAAATAAATAAAAATAAAAATATCAAAAGGGAGAGCATGCTCATGCATCTCCTAAATTGACCACTTCCTTGTTACGTTCCACATGGGCACCATTGTAGTGCTTCAATCTTTGTCCATTAACTTTGAATTCATGGTTGTCAGAGATGGACTTGATTATCACTGCACCGTGGGAGAATGGTTTGACGACTTCGAATGGTCCCGACCATCTTGATTTCAACTTTCCCGGGAAAAGTTTTAGCCGAGAATTGAATAGGAGAACTAGTTGCCCTGGCGTGAATTGCCGTGGCAATAGTTTCTTGTCATACCATCGCTTTGTTTTCTCCTTGTAGATTCGTGCATTGTTATAGGCGAGTGCACGAAATTCTTCTATCTCATTGAGATCCATCAAGCGCTTTTGTCCGGCACTTTCCCAATCCATATTCACGGTCTTGATTGCCCAGTACGCCTTGTGCTCGATTTCCACCGTAGATGACATGTTTTACCATAGACAAGCCGGAAGGGGACATACCTAATGGTGTTTTGAATGCAGTCAAGATATGCCCAAAGTCGTCATCTAGTCTTAATGACCAATCCTTCCTTGAGGGATTTACAACTTTCTCGAGTATTCCCTTCAACTCCGGTTGGAAATTTCTGCTTGCCCGTTGGTTTGTGGGTGATATGCCGTGGCGATCTTGTGTGATATGCCGGCGTTGCAACATCTTGGCAATTAGTCCATTGTCAAAATGCTTGCCCCGTCGCCGATAATTGCTCTCGGCATCCTAAACCGTAAATATGTTTTCTCACAGAATCGTTGCACGGTCTTGGAATCGTCGTTGGGAACTGCAGCTGCCTCTACCCATTTAGACACATAGTCGACGGCGTAAAGATGTAGAGGTTGCCGAATGAAGATGGGAAAGGTCCCATAAAATCGATCCCCATACATCAAACAGTTCCACCTCGATGATGTTCGAGTGGCATCTCATGTCGCCTAGAGATATTGCCCGCCCTCCGGGCAACGATCACATTGCTTGTAAAAGTCTTGGGCATCTTTGTACAATGTTGGCCAATACAAACCGGATTGCAAGACTTTGGCCATGTACGAGTTCCTCCAAAATGTCCTCCATAGGGTGAAGAATGGCATTGCGAGTACATTTTGTTGCTCTTCTTCGAGGACACATCGACGTATAACCTGATCTGCACATTGTTTAAACAAAAGAGGCTCGTCCCAAAAGTAATGCTTAGCATTATGGCGGAACCGCTTCTTCCCTTGGTGAGTAATGCCATACGGAAAAATACCACAAACAAGGAAGTTAACTAAATCTGCGTACGAGGTATTGCCGGGGCATGTCTTTGCCGTAGTGTCTGCTCCCAAAATTGCTGATGCGTGCTCGTCAAAGACTAACTGCCGGCGTCGAGAGTTGCCGAGGCGTGTGCTTCCATGGTTGTCGAGGCGTCATGGGCTGTCGAGGCGTCAAGGGTTGCCGAGGCGATTAGAATTTGTTCATCCGGGAATGCATCGCATATCTCTAGATCCGCGTCCTCTTCCCTATTGCGTTCCAAACGTGATAAGTGATCGGCCACTTGATTTTCTGTTCCTTTCCTGTCCTTAATTTCAATATCAAATTCTTGTAAAAGTAATATCCAACGAATCAAACGAGGTTTAGCATCCTTTTTAGCAAATAAGTATTTGATTGCCGAATGGTCCGTATGAACAATTACCTTTGTACCAATTAAATAGGATCGGAACTTGTCAAATGCGAAAACTACAGCTAGTAACTCTTTCTCTGTTGTTGTGTAATTCACTTGAGCATCATTAAGAGTTTTACTAGCGTAGTATATCACATGGAAGGTCTTACCTGTGCGTTGGCCTAGGACTGCTCCTACCGCGAAATCACTTGCATCACACATGAGCTCAAAAGGTAGCGTCCAATCTGGTGGAACGACAATGGGTGCCGAGGCAAGCTTTTTCTTTAGGGTTTCGAATGCTTGAGTGCAAGAATCATCAAACTCGAAGACTTTATCCTGTTCAAGCAGATTACACAAAGGTTTAGTGATTTTAGAAAAATTATGAATGAACCTTCTGTAAAAACCTGCATGTCCGAGAAAACTTCGAATTCCTTTAACCGAATTTGGTGGGGGTAATCTCTCGATCACGTCCACCTTGGCTTTGTCTACTTCAATTCCCTTGGATGAAATCTTGTGGCGAGCACTATTCCTTCATCTACCATAAAGTGGCATTTCTCCCAATTGAGGACTAAATCTGCTTTCTTCGCATCTTGCCAACACCCTCTCTAAATTGCCGAGACAGCCATCGACGTAAGTCATTACCAAAAACCGAAAAATCATCCATGAAGATCTCAAGGAAGTCTTCGACCATGTCTGAAAAGAGCGCCATCATGCATCTTTGGAAGGTTGCCGGGCGTTACACAATCCGAACGGCATCCTTCGGAAGGCATAAGTACCGTAGGGGCATGTGAAGGTTGTCTTTTCTTGATCTTCTGGTGCTATGGCAATCTGATTGTAACCTGAATAACCATCAAGAAAACAAAGAAAAGGGTTTACCCGCAAGACGGTCAAGCATTTGATCAATAAAGGGTAATGGGAAGTGATCTTTCCTAGTGGCTTTGTTTAGCTTTCGATAGTCCATACAAACCCTCCAACCGGTCACACCCTGGTTGGGATAAGTTCATTATTTTCATTGCTTACCACTTGTTATACCTCCCTTTTTCGCACACATTGTACCGGACTTACCCACGTACTATCGGAGATAGGGTATATAATGCCGCGCGTCAAGCCACTTGATGATTTCTTTCATTACAACCCCTTTCATGGCATGATTCAGTCTCCTCTGGGCCTCAATTGAAGGGTTGTGATCATCTTCCAACAAGATCTTGTGCATGCACACCGCCGGCTAATTCCCTTCAAGTCGGCAATTGTCCACCCTATTGCCTTTTTATGTAGCTTCAACATGTTGATCAGCTTCTTTTCTGCTTCGGCTGTAACTTAGAGGAAATAATTACAGTAATGTATTATCGATCCCTAAGTATACATATTTTAGTTGATCCGCAATTGTTTCAACTCAAGAATTGGTGGATTTTCGATAAAGGGTTTTTCGATCTTACCTTCCTTACCCGAGTAGTCCAAAGGTTCAAAGTATGTACCTGTCGATTTACTAGCCAATTTACCTCTTCGGGTTGTTCCTCATCGACCGCTCTTCATACTCCTCAGGTTCCTCTTGATCGGCAATGTAGTTGCCGAGGCAACTAAATTCCTCATCGAAGTTAAATTCTATCGTGGCATGAAGTAGTTGGCATTCTTCTGGATCATCGGCATGCCTTAGTGTTTGGAACACATTTAGTTTTACCTGCTGGTCATTCACCCTCATTGTGAGTTCTCCCTTTTCAACGTCGATCAAGGTTCTCCCTGTCGCTAAAAATGGTCTCCCGAGAATGATAGGTGTATGCTCATCTGCTTCACAATCCAAAACAATAAAGTCAGCGGGAAAAATGAATTTATCAACTTTTACCAGTATGTCCTCGATTTTTCCCTCTGGATGCACATAGGATCTGTCGGCTAGCTGCAGCATAACTGTTGTAGGTCTTGCCTTCCCGATTCCTAGTTTCTGAAAAACCGATTTAGGCATCAAGTTTATGCTAGCCCCTAGGTCGCATAGTGCTTTCCCGACATAGTGATTTCCAATAGAACAGGGTATTGTGAAACTTCCGGGATCCTTCAACTTGGGCGGCATGCGATTGTAAACATTGCCATGCATCCTCTGTCGCGGCAATCAAGCTTCAAACTCTCCTAGCCTTGTTCTCTTGGACACAATGTCTTTAAGAAACTTGGCATAGTTTGGCATTTGTTCAATTGCTTCCACCAATGGCAAGTTGATGTGGACTTGCTTTAGGATATCAAGAAACTTCTTGAATTGGTATTCTTGCTTTTGTCGCTTCAATCTTTGTGGGAATGGTGGTGGAAGTCGGATATCTTCTATCCTTTCATTGGTTTGAAACCTGATTGACGGCATTGCCGGGACATCTGGAGTTGCCGATGCGTTATCAACTGGGGTTGCTGAGGCATGCTTATCACAAGACGCCGAGGCGTCATCGGTTGTCGAGGCATGTTTATTGCCGGTTGCCGCGGCAATTCCTGGTTCAGCATCTGAGACTTTGCCCCTAGGTTTGTCTTGATCTTTTTGTGGAGTTTTGTTTGACGAGCGGGTTTGAACCTCTCTAAGTTGTTGGCCACTTCTGGTGGTGATTGCCTTACATTGCTCATGGCCAGTTCCTCTTGCGACTTCAGTATCGCTAGGTAAACCTCCTTGTGGTCTAGTGTTCAGATTTTGAGCAAATTGTCCGACTTGATTTTCCAATGATTTGGTTGCCGCCTCTTGGTTCTGCAATCTCATCTCGGTCCTGTTAATAAAAGCATCAGTTCTTTTTATGAAATTACTATTCTCAGCCATATAAGATTCAGTTTTCATCATAAAAGCATTTAGAGAATTTTCCAAAGAACTAGATGTTGTCGGTTGTTGCTTTGCGGCATCATTGCCGTGGCATATTCTCTTGAATCCCGATGCTTGTGCATTCTGATTGTTCGGTTTTAGAGCATTGTTGGGATTACTCCATGAAAAATTCGGGTGCTTCTTCCAAGCTGGATTGTATGTATTTGACATCATGTTGTTGCCCCGATTGTAATTCCCCACATAGAAGCTAGATTCCGGATTCTGCATACATTCAGAAGAATTATGGTTATCACCACATAACTCACAAAAAGAATCCATTACCTTGACTTCATGTGTGTTGTTTGGTTTTTGCATGTTCTGGACCATCTTGGTTAAAGCGGCCAATTGTGCCGAAATTGAATCTAATGATCCTAGTTCATGTATTGTGGCTTGGCGTCTAACTCCTCCTCTTCTAGTAGATGGGAATTGATAGTCATTCTTGGCCAGCCTGTTTAAAATTTGCATTGCTTCCTCCGGCGACTTATCTAAGAGTATGCCGTTTGCCGAGGCGTCTAGCATCATCCTTGTTGGTGTATTCACGGCGTTGTAAAACATTGTTACTTGAGTCCACACCGGGAATCCGTGTAGAGGGCATTTGTGTAGAAGTTCTCTATATCGCTCCCAAGCCTCGTACATGGATTCATCATCACCTGCCGCCGAAAAAAGTAATGTCGTTCTGAAAGCTTATCGATTAAATTTGTAGGATTAAATCTAGCAAGGAAATCACGACAAAGATCAGTCCAAGATGCTATGGATCCGGCAGAATGCTATTTAGCCATGCTTTCGCCTATCCCTCGGTGAATAGGGAATAATCTTAATCGTAGGACATCGGGGTAACTCCGTGTATCTTGAACGAGTTGCAAATCTCGAGGAAAGATTTCAGATGTTGTCGTGCATCTTCGATTCTTGAGCCGCCAAATTGACCTATTGTGTTGATCATATTAAACATTACCGGTTTCAACTCAAAGTGGTCGGCTTCAATTTCGGGTGTGACAACTCCCCGGGTTAAGTCCATCAAGATCTTCTTCAAGATAGTCTCGAATAGTTCTGTTTCGTGCAAGAATCACTCCTCCTCCCGCTCGAACATCTTGATTAATATTGCCGTCTTGATTTGCCATTGCTTCTCTTATCCTTCGTCTAAGTCCTTGTAAGGTTCGTTCGATTTACGGATCAAAGGGATATTCTCAGTGAAGTCGGTCTTGCCCTGGTCATATACCAATGCAAAACCAAAGTTTGTTAGCCCTTTGAATTTTAAACAAGAAAAATAAAAAGAATGTGCAAGAAAATAAAAACAAAGTCGCTATTGCCAATCCCGACAACGGGCGCCAAAAACTTGTTGCACGTAATAAGTGCTACGCAATTGTGCAAGTATACACGCCGCAAGTTATAGTATAAAAGATATCGTCTCCACGAGGATTGGTGCCACTTCAAGAATCTAGTCTCTTGCACTGTAAAAAGTAAAAACACAAGTAAAGGATTATAGAAGTTTTAACTAATAACTAATCTAGAAAGCAATTAAGTAAAAGAAAAGATGAATTCAATTGAGAGAGATAGGCTAGGTTATCGTGAGTTGAGGTGTGATAGCCGATTGGATTGTCTTGGTAAAAGAGTGCACGGGCAACTCAGTTGCCGTGGCAACTTGCACGACGGGGTTGCCGTAGCAACTAATTGATGGTTGCTTGGGCGACTAGTTGGGCAACTACTTGGGCGACTGGGCAGCAACTTCAAGGTTCGGCGGAGCGTTCTTCAATGGTTTCTTCTTATCCCTAAGTCGAAACTCTAGCTATTTGTGCGTGCCTTGATAATACATCCCTGCGTGAATCAAGGGTGAACAACAACCAATCTTGCGCTCCTCTTAGCCGTTGAAATCCTTAACTTATTCCTAAGCCGGATTAATCTTCACCATCATTGGATTGAATAAAGATCATATTCATTCGTTTCTTGAATCTAACTCTCCCGATATTAGATAAATGGATGAAATCACGAGATCCTCTCCCAATTCACTCGCAAACAATAATAAGAATCAAGAATGAATAAACCTTGAAATAGAAAAGTGCAAACTCTTATTACCTAAACAAAAACCAATAGTTTCTCACATTCTCAAAACACAATAACCATAGCCAAGTAAATTTAGTTCATGGCTAGGTTCCAAAGAAACACAAGATAATTAATCCCTAGCATGAACCCAATCGACCAAAGATGAAGGAAGAGGCTTGTCGAAATCCTCCTTGCCCTAGATGCTTGTCGAAAATTCTCTCTTCTTGCCCTACTTGGACTTGCCGAAATTTCCCTCTTGCTCCCTCTCTTGAATTGTCGAAATCTCCTTGATATTTATAGGGCTAGGCCAAAGTCCTTCTTTGAGGAGGAGTTTGAGTTGGAATTAAATTATCTTTAAAGAGTATAATTCTTTATTATAATTTTATTCCTATTAGAACTTCTCCTATCCTCTTGGAATTTAATTCTTCTTTAATCTCTGTATGGCAATCAAATTCCTTTGGGCTTGGACCTTGCTCCATGTCATCTTGGGCTTGTAAAATCATGAATTTCGACATCCATATTGCTTTTGGTCTTTGTCGACAAATGTCATGGCAACTAGCTCGGCATATCCTTCATGCATTGCCCTGGCAACTAGCTCGGCATTGCTTTGGCAAGTGATCCTGCACATACACACACAAAAACACACCAAAGCAGCATCTATTTCCACAAAAATCACCAAGTTATGTAATCAAGCTCAACGATTGAAGGAAACATGGATTAATGCATGAATGGCTAACTATGCAACTAATATGAGCCTACGTCTAACAATAATATGAGTAAAAAGGGTAAGAAAAATAGTACTTTTGAACACTTATCAGTCGCCTGACCCGCAACTTCAACAAGCAGTAGCCACAACAGGCGCAGGTGCCTGACCCTCCCTGGCCAACCGCGGACAATCTCGCCTCAAATGATCTCGAGATCCACAAACCCAACATGTTCTAAATGGTGCTCTAACCTGGGCGCCCTGCCCCTGGACTCCAAGTCCCATAACACTTCTGCCATGCCTCGACTCCGAGCGAAATCTCCTATCACGGTGTCTCTTGGCCTGACCACTGCTATAACTCGAATCAACAGCTCTCTTACCCGAACTAGAGCCTCGCAATCTAGAAGCCAAACCCAAATTCTGCTCCACATCCTTAGCTCGTGAAACCAACATATCAAAGCCGGTGTAATCAGCAACAAGCATGTATGTCTTAACATCCTGCACAAGCCCATATCGAAAATGATCACATCGAGTACGCTCGTCGGGAACCAACTCAGGTGCATACCGACTCAACCTCACAAACTGCACCTCATACTCTGCGACAGACATACTGCTCTGCACTAAAGCCATAAACTCACGTTTCTTCTCATCCTGATATCGGACCCCCAATAACTTCTTCTGGAAAGCTTCACAAAAAAACTCCCAGGTCACATCATCCGTCGCCAAACTGAATATTGTGGTAGTCCACCATGTATAAGCATCACCCTACAGCACAGAAATAGCACAGCCCAACATACGAGCATCAGTGCACCCCATTTGGCTCAGTATCCTCTCAGTACTAGCCAACCAACCCTCATAAGCCTCAGGCGACAAACCTTGAAACTCAACTCTGCCTAAACTACGGAGACGCTCAAGCGGAAAACCCTGCCCCTCAACTGGTGGTGCTGGCACACGAACACCCGCAACTGTTGCCTAAAAAGCACCGGTCATGGCCTGTATCAACGGTGCCATATCACCCATCCCTGGCCCAGCTGGAGTAGGTGGTACTTGTTCCACTCCCTCCGGTGGATTAGGTGGGGGTGGAGGCAACCTTCCAGGAGGTACAACTTCTCCTTCATCATCCTGCCCAGTGGCAGCAGCAATTGCGCTAGATCACAACTCTCTCCTCGGTCCCATCGTGCTAAAATAATCTAAGGCATGATAATCATTTCAAAACAAAAACAATCAGGCCAGCCTCAAACAAGGATCCAAGACCTTCTAGACTATAATAATAAGGCAATAGGTACCCACAAAACTTTCCCAACATAGCATATAATAGTCAACATTCATATATCAATCACCGTGCATATCACCCAGCGTGCATACAACAATCACGGTGCAAATCAAACATGAAAACAACACAACAACCTCCCAAACGAACCAAACTTGGCTCTGATACCACCAAATGTAACCCCTTTGACCCAGCCTAGACGCCCAACCGAACCAAAGAGGCTACATTAGGTTTGTCGTAGCAAACTGAAGAGATATAACCAACTCGGTCCATTTTTTTCTTTTTATCTTGTCTAGATGAAAATTATTACTCCTACATGTTCATACAGGCATCAGGTGCAACCCCAACTCAATCGGGCATCAATTAGAAATCCAATTGGTCACATTTTCAATTTAGGGACCAAATTGAAAATATAGAGGATTTCAAGATTTAAGACCACTTTTAGGTTACCAATCTTTAATTAGTCAGGTTTCATACCTCCATCCCAAATTTCATCTCATTCTGATCATTCGACCTCATATAATTTTGTTGGCAAGATACAGGGACTAAAATGCAAAAAAAGAAAAACTACCCAAAAATGCCATTCACTGAGAATACGGTCAACCGTATCGAAACGGGTAAGCCCGTATCGATACGGTTTGAAACGCTCTGTTTCGATACACCACCAAGCTGTATCGATACGCCTAACTAAAATACTAACTTTTGAAATATTTTAAATCGTACCGATACAGTTTCTCAGGTGTTTCGATACGCGGGCTCGAGTTGCAAAAGTGAATTCCAGAGGCTAAAACTCATATCGAAATGCATTTCCTCGTACCTGTACACCAGGCCAAATTTCCCTAGGCGTATAGAAACACACCAGACCTGTACCGATCCCACAAGCCTGTATTTGCCTAGCCGTACCAATACGGTCCCCCGCGTATCGATACGCCTGGGCCTATAATGTCACGTTTGGCTGATTTTTCACCCCAAAAGCATACTCAAAACACTCCAACATGCATTAAACACATTACTAACATGTCAAACATATCTCATACCAACATGCATCACAATTCTAACAACATAACAAGGATTCATGCATCAAAGAGGAAATCTATAGGCATGCTTCGTAATATGCATCCAACCAATATATCCAAGTGTAAACCAGCACCAAAAACAATCCTTAAAGGCCATTTACAGCCTAAGAGAAATTAAAGAAACAAGCTCAAACAGGGAGTTCCACGAAACACCTCCCAAAATACAACAAGTACCTCATTGCCATTATTCATTTATAGTCTAAACCAAAACATACTCTGGAAACAAGTCTTGCCAAGATCCCCTTTCTTCTAGCTGCCCTCCAAGACCTCAATTATCTGCATTGATGGACAACGAGAGCGTAAGCACATAAGGCTTAGTGAGGAGTGCTCAAAAACAATCACCATCAATGCATTTAAAGCCATTCACTTAACATCTTCCTTTAAAACATCATCATGCTCTTTAAAACATGCACTTTACATCATTAAAACCAGCATATTAAACCATATGCTACATGTATCATTAATCAATAGCAAGTCACATTACTAACCATCTACTTAAGCCTTCCCATGCATTACTACCAAATGCAAAGCTTAAGGAGAAAACATGTATAAATCACATTATACATCATAAAACATTTCAATGATACATGAACAATTATATTGGCTCACAAGTTATCATTAGACAATTCCATTAACAAAAGAGTTCATCGAATACACGGAATCAACAAGTGTTAACCCAACACTTCAAGCCATCTCAACCGGAATAGCGATACAATCACAATCGCGGTACAATAACAACCGGGTACAATAACAACCCACTGGGATACCCATCCCTCTCATCGATTAGATGCTTAACCCACTAACGAGAGTGTTCGGTACTATTTAACCCCTCTACCGTTAGGGTACTTGGATGGAGTATTCGGTACACCGTATAAACCCCTCAACATCCAAGGTGACTTATTTTACAGTGCACTCAATCCTATGGCCGTCCAACTATATCTGATAACAATTTTAAAACCACATCACTTGCCAATATAATTAACCATTTACCATTTACCTCACTGTTTTAACAAGCACTAAACTATGCCCTTTCCAAAGCAAAATTTGTGCTTTAAAACACAAGTATAAACCAAACTTACAAGGATCACTTACCATGTGCATTCTTCAGCAAAACATGCTTATAAATAGTATATCAAATACTTTAAATCATGCTTAAACAGTAGGTGACATGTAAATCAAACAAGTGCATAAAACCATTTAACACTAGCACGACCAAGAGAGTAAAATCACTTTACTTACTTTTGAGCTTAGGTAAGCGTTTCAAGCTCTACCTAAACTCCCCAAAACACCTTTAAAACATTTCAAGCTGGAATCCACGTTTTCACTCACCGATACGTGAAACTCGATTTGCCGACGCGAAAACAAGTATCCGAAGCCTCTTACGCTTCTCCAATCACTTCCGGATCAACCTCCCATGTTTTTACCACAAAAAATGGAGGATTAATGCATCACAACGCATTCCAAACACAGCAACCACAATCATTCTCGGATTCTCACAAAACCTCAACAATTAACCCTCCACAACAATCGGAAACATAACCAAAACACTTTGATTCATAACCCAGCCAACATCTATCAACCTAGCATCACTTCCAACATCAAAACACATCTAAAAACATATTCAAAACAACCTACCACCTCCTGCAACCTTACAACCATATAAACACCACAAAACCTCAAAACTAACAACCTAAACAAATAGAGATTCCTAAGTTTCGGGATTCCATTGATAAAAACCTCTTATCAACATTATTAAACATCCAAAATATGAATCAAAAACCTCACTTACTGGAAATCAGATTCAATTCGCGAATCAATTCATTTTCCCCAAAGAACTCAATTAAACATTAGAGAATCATCAAAATCAGATTAGAAACACAAAAACAAGGATCAAATGCTTGGGAATTTCAATAAAGAACCATACAATAGAGGAGATCTCGGACCTTACCCCTATTGTGAAGTTTCTCTCTCAATTGATTTGTGAAAAGCTAAGAAAACACAAGATTATAGTAAGATTTTGTATAAACAATCTTTATAAAACAATTTAATATAGTGAAATCAAATTAGAAACCACCTCACCTCTGGAAATTTGTTGAAAACTGAGTGTTTGGCTATGGAGATAATAGAAAGAAAAAGTTGAGAGAAAATGACGTGATTTTTGTTTTAGAAAAGATAACCAATTTTTTAACAAAATCCTCTTTAATTACCAATTAAATCACATGTTAAAATTTGTTAAATTAAGGGAGAAATCATCAGAAAACAATTGGTAAAATAGATCCTTAAAGATTCTAAGTATTTGACCCTTTTCATTTTAGTCACTAGAAAATCACAGTTTTCAAAACTTCCCTTTTGGTCACTAACCAAAATGTCCATCTTCCAAAACTCATTTTTCCAAATTGATTCCACCATTATTAAATACATAATTAATAATTATTTTTAAGAATTTTTCCATAATTTTTCCAACACCAAAATATACGATCCTGAAATCGACTCAAATCTCTACTCCGGTCCACCGGACCGTCTAAAACCCACTAAACCGCTAAGCCCTAAAACCGGGACGTTACAATAATAAGGTTATCATAAACAAAACATAACAAGGCAGTTCATACCCTATTATATACAAAACCATCTCTTTTTATATGTGAAAATATTATATTTCACATAAAAATTAATATTAATTATACCATAAATCATTCCGGTAACATAATTATTGATATATAATAATAAAAATTATTATAAGCAAAACACAATAGGGAAGTTCATACCCCATCATGAACAAACCTTTACTTTATGCTTGTGAAAATATCATATTTCATATGAAAACCAATATTATTAATTCAATAAAGTCATATAGGTCGACTTGTCACAAGTCTTCCTAAATACGTTTTAAAACAGATAAATGCACTCACCTTGACACTTCTTATCCCAACAAAATTGAATAAATTAAGAGAACTCCAACTTGATCCTTTGCCTTATCTATTGAATTTCCAATTTCTCGTGTTACTTGAATGTTTTACATTCATCCCTTACATGCACAAATTAATAACACCAATAAGGTATTCATTTTATAATCTGTCAGTTTACGCTACCTTCAAAGAAATATTTATATAAAATAATCTAAAACTCAAAATTAGATTTCGTTTGTTCTGACAGAAACTAGATTCGATAAGATGTTCAACCATATAAACTAATAGCCCAAATTCAACTCGTACGATTTATGACGAATTTTTAAAGTCGAATTCCAATGCTGAATTTCGGAGCAGCCTGCTACTCTATTTTCTGACATTTCGTCACTTAAAAATTCAGATCTTTTGATATACCAATCGAAATCAGTCGCCATTTGTTTTAAAGGAAACTAGACTAAACCAGGAATACAATGGTATTTGGCTCACTTTCTAATCATTTTTACAGAATTTTTAGTGAATTTCCAAACTCACTGCCAAAGACTAAAATTCTAGGCAGATTTCATAATTCACATCTTTTGCATCCTTTAACCATTCTAACACCTCAAATTAACCTTCAATTACATAATCAAGCATAAAGAACACCATTCAAATTATTTCCATATCTAAAATGATTTTTATAATATTTCCTCCTCAATTTCTCTATATAGCCGAATGGTCCCTATACCATATACAATAGGATTTTCATCACTATAAGCATAGAAACAACATCACAACAACATTTCCAACATGATTGAACCTTAAAACATGAAATTTTAACATGCTCTTCAACAACCTTAATCACCAACTTCAACTTAGGAACAAGAAAACCATGTAAAACTTGTACCAAATGAAAGAGAATTCGATGGAGAACAATTTTGTATCTCATGAACTAACCTTGAATCCAACTCTAAATGCTTAAAATTTGTTCTCCCTTCTTCAAAACCCCACGGTAGCAAGGAAGATGAACCAAAATTGCACACTTTTTTCTTTATTTCCATGACAAATGGCATTATTTAATCTTATTTAATAAATAAAAATCTTTTTAATAGCCAAATGACTATTTTACCCTTGATATCCAATGCTCCAAAGCTTTCCACTTGTCAAAATCTATTATCTAATGACCAATATTTAGTCTTCCATGAGTAGTTGACAAGTTTACCCTTGAAACAAATTAAAATTCCAATTTTGTCCTCAAAGATCCAACGGTTGAGATTAAACATGGAAATTTCTTTAAATCCAAGGGTTCATATTATTCCAACACATAAGAAAATATCTAGACATGTGAATTGACTTATTTATCCTCAAATATTCAATTCGATATGATTATCTGAATTTTTCTCGAATTTAACTCTTTATAGCTCTTAACACAAATTCTGTATCAAAAATCTGAGTAACACGAAAATGTCATTCTTGGGGGTAAACTATTCATTTACGGGACTAAAATACATAACTTTCAAAAATTACAATTTAGTCCCTAAACTTTTCCTAAGTTTATACTTTAGCCACCAAACTTTCATTTTATTAATTTTGGTCACTAGCCAAAATTTTGAGGTATTACAAATTTTTGAGAATGTTTGGGTAAAATCAAAGAGGATGTCAGAGCCCTTGGTGTATTTCTGAGGACTCTAACATTGTTGCAAACCAAGAAGATAAATTTGGAGGAACCTATTCATTAATGGAAAGAAATGATGATGTTCTAGAGATCTGGATAAGCACTATCTTTTTTATATGTTTGGCCGGCTTGTAACTTGTATTATTTTTTTGATCGGCAAAAGCGTATGATTTTATTAAGTGGAATTATACAAAGCCATCACACTCAAAGGCCTCATTAAAACCCTCCTTAATCCTAAATGGAGGAAAAGAGTACCAATGAGTGTGATCAAAGGTTACAAACGCCCAAAAACAATAAACCATAACACGAAAAACATACATAAATCACCCTATAGCACAATCAACTCATATCATCATACGAATCGAAGTGTATCAGTTAACACCACTTTTCGCCAGCGAATCAACCAGAATTTTTGGCTTCCCGATATATATTACTAAAGCACACATAATGTAAGGATTCACATGCCTCAACATTCTTTCGGAACCATTTCCAATGAATCCAAGGGCGTCGAGCAGTGCATAAGATCCAGGACACTACTACCTTCGAATCCAATTCAATCACCACCGATTGTACACCTTTTCACTTAGACTCGCACACCAACCCCAACGCATGACTCCAACACTCAAAACACAACCAAAACTTCAATCCACTTAACCACCGATTAATGTTTCCAAACTACTCTTATTCCATTCCTTTAGAAAGCCTTTTAGCTCCTTTAATTTACTGTCCATAGTCGGATGCCCCTCTAAAGTACTCAATCGACACCATTCTTGTCCTATAGTGTGTATATTACTCAGATTTGATAACTCAGCATTGTTATTGGCTATCAAATTTGCAAACCTTGTAATCTACTCAAGACGGCTACATCGATTTCCAAGGCCAAACCAAGTGATGCGTTTACCCTCGGTTTAGATTAGAGCAGCCAAGATGTTCATCAGCCTTAACAGCCATGTTGAAGTCACCTCCCAAGCATCAGTCTATTTGACGCGCAACCAACATTCCTCCCAAAACATCCCAAAAACTTGCTTGATCCGCCACCATACATGGGGAATCACCCCTCAATCATCACCTTTGTATCGACTTTGACGTAGTGATAAAGTGCGACATATCCCAAATCGCTACCACTCTTCCCGACCTACCCACAGACAGTGCAAATACATAATCAAAGCTATTTGTATACCAAATCTGACTCACCAAAATATCATTCAGCATCTCCAATTTAGCCTCCTGTAGAAGAACCATCTCACACTTTTGTTGTCATAATAGACGTTGAATCGTTTTACGTCTTGACGCTGAGCCAATTCCCCTTACCTTCTACGAGAACAATCTCATCACGCAGCTAGATTATTTTCACTCATGCACTTTGATCATTCACGCGATATCCTGCATAGTTTTCTCTTCGCTACCAATCATTACAGCCCCAATCAGTTTTCCCAACTCTAGTGTTTCTCGTGCCTCCTTCAATATCGCACGCTTCCGATTATAGAAATCTGCATTTGACAAAGATCCATTTGTAATTGCTGATAATGGTGGTAGATTTTTCTTTGGTCTGCCCTTATTCTTTTTTACAAGTTTCTTTTCAGCCTCATTGCATTACCTGGCGATAAAAAACTCAACACGACTTTATTTACTTACCATACTCGTCTATTCTCCCCATTATACACTATTGTTGTTGCTTTATCAGTCCTAGGCCTTTCACTCCTCGGCTCATCCCCTAATCATGGGTTCACTCCATCAATCACTAAATCCACCACCACCGAAAAGCCCTCGTCAACCTTACTCAAATCAACAATACCCTCACTCGACAACACATCCACATTCCGCTGGCTCTCCCCTTCTCGATTACCATACTTACATCCTCATCTGCCATCAAACTTGCCTTACTCATCACATGCCAATCTACTCTCTTGTTTCCATCCCAAATACGCTCAATATGGCTCTACTCTACTACCTCAAGAGTGAAAGAATTAGGCACCATTATTCCCTCATTTGACATCTCATTTCCTACCTCCTTGCCCGGGCTAGATATCTCAATCTCTGAGTCATTTTTGCTTATTGTTTCATCAGAACTAACCTCTATTTCACAGCTGCAATCACACTTTGGACCAATTGCTTCCTCAATTTTTGTAACACGAATCTGGAATATATTATCACTCATATGCATGTCAATTAATTCTTCAATGTGTGTATTCCAATTTGTTTCAATCTAAAAATGACAACGCTCAAATGTTAATGGCGACAATGTCTCTATATCAATCCTAACGAGTTTGCCCCAAAGCGCCGCAATGTTCTTAAATGTTTCTTCGGACCAACCATGGATTGGAATTCCACTTACAGACAACCAGACCCTTCAATTCGGCAATGGCATCGCAGACGACCATTCCATTAAGTTCTCCAACCAATGTTCCAGACTCCCATTACCAAAGTTTCCTTCCTCGATTCTTTATCCTTGAGCGTAAGTAATACTAGTGATCTCGTAACTGTCATTATCGAGAACCCTGTCAATCTTGCCTTCATGAATTCCTTTGCAAGGTCTGATATTTGGCATGGTTGACGGTAAAAACCCAAGGCGTAATTTTGCAAGATTTCCCATTTGTCGACATCAATTACACCCTCCACCCATTTTCGTTTTGCCTCTAAATTGGAATGCCCTTTCAATGTATTCCGATCGTCTGGAGTCATGTCCTCTTTGTTTCGCTCCGCTTGTGAAATTGAGTTGTTTCGCATTGGACTATACTAGTTTGAATGTTGTCTCTAATATGGTTTCGTCGACTCAGTAAAATTTCCATCACGTTTTCGCCTCCAAAACGCATCCCTAGTATCCCTTTGCGCCATCATAACCCTGATTATTTATCCATAAAGCCTAAACCCATGAAATCTCTCAATAATCTGATCGGCATCAGCTTTCGATCCTAAACGCACAAACCCAAACCTAGTTTTATCCTTCGCTCTTTTTCTCAGCACATAAACATCAACCACAACCCCATGTTTGTCAAACACTTGCCACACTCCTTCCCAATGTAATTGTTCCGAAAGTTTGATACAAACACCGTCCAAACCCTTTTTCCCTGTTCTCTCGATTGCATTCCCCTCATAGTTTGGGATACACTTTTCAGTTTTGTTAAACCTTACCCAGAAAAAATGAGCAAGGCAAAAGAACAAACACCTGATGCGCAACACAAAACAACCTCCACAGAGCAAACCAGATAAGGCGCAAAGCCAAACCAACGCATATGTGTTGTATTATTTAATACGCATGAATTACATTAGACACTAAAAGTCATGCATTTGGTAGAGGTAATATCTAATACGTCGTATTATTTAATACGTAAGTTTGATGATTTTTATCACTAAGTTAAAGGTAGTGTTTATTTAACACGCCAATTATATGCCAGTTTTTGATGATTCTAATTTTTTTCAATTATACCCTCACACTAATTTTCACGTATTTACATCATTGTAAATATCTTAATTATTTTTCATGTATTTATATCGTTGTAGATATGTTTGCTATTTTTAATGTATTTACATTATTGTAAATATATTCACTATTTTTTCACATATTTGCATCATTGTAAATACATTAATTATTTTTTCACGCACTTCTATCGTTGTAAATATGTTCACTATTTTTTTCAAGTATTTTCATCATTTTTAGTACGTTCACTACTTTTTTCACATATTTATATCGTGTGTTTAAAAAATAATATAATAAACAATATCAAAACAAGGGGAAATATGAAACTAGAATTCTAGGGGTAAAAGGGTACATTTATATATAACATTTAAATTATAAAACGACTAAACAACTTGAGTTTAACTCGATCAACATGTTATTGGTAACAATATATAAAACGTGAGATTGAGCATACTTAAATATTCAATCATCTATTTATTTAAAAAAAATTAATATAATATTATTTATAAGGGATGAACGGTACACAAATGGATGCGACTCAACTTTGACAACATTTTCATGACAGTATAATGTATCGAAATCATTTTAAACTGGTGTAAAAATAGCTTGACGATTGATCTTTGAAAATTAGGATTTTTCATGTTAAATTGGGTTTTATCATTAATTAACCATGCAAATTGGATTTTTCCTTTTATTTAATCTTGGAATTAACCTTAAAAATTTGTTTTTCTTTTAAACCTTGAAGACTAGATCTTTCATTTTAATTTTGAATTTTAAATGAGTTCATCTTAAAAATTAAATTTGTTATTTAATTTTGAAAATATTTTGGAGTCGTCACCGATCACTTTGGTAGATCGGACACCACAAAAAATAATCAGAGATTTATTTCTTTAAAATTTAGGTTCGGGAGTCGATTACGTGTGGGGAAGGATTAGCACCCCAAAAAACGCTCGTTATCGGTACCTTTAATTTTACGTGGCATTTTAGTATTTCGAATAACATTTTGTATTTAATTTAACCATTAATTATTAACTGGATTTAAATTCCAACTAGAGATATTCCTTTTATAAGGAAATGCATTTTTATTCGAATATGAGATTAGAAGCACCCAGTTACGTTAGGACACCCCTATTCATAGTCAAAAAATATATTTCCAACATAAAAGGTTTTTTAATGCATGACTAATTATTGTTTTATTGATTTTAAGTTCTAACTTGAAAATGTTCTAATTCATTGTGTATTATTTAATTCTATAAATATTATTTAATTTAAAGGCTTAAATGAGATAACACTCAATTGCTTGAGCGCCATCCATATTTAAGCCCCAAAATTATATATAATATTTCTAATCCAATTAATTAAACTAACTATTTAAGTTCTAGTCCTAATTAAGGCTCTAATTAATTACTAGATTAATTATCATCTTCTAGGTTCTAACAAATATTATTTGTTCTATGTTAAAAGTTTATGTTGAATAACACCTAATTACTTTAGAGCATCATTCAAATTTAAACTTCTAAGTTTTCCAAATAATACTTGTTAATTTTCTGCAATTATCAATTCTATTTGAATTATTAAATCCTAATTAAAGAACCTAAAGACTAAGACTCTAAACAATTAATAATCTAACTGATTAAATTGTCTAATAATCAAAATTATATGCCCAATTTTAAATATGCAACAAACTTATAATTTAAGGCAATTAAATTAAATTAAACAATTAAATTTGGACTAAATTGAACTAAAAAACAAACATTAATGCTGATTTTATTGAATTTAGTGACCAAATTGCATTACACATCAAAATTTTAGGGATCAAAAGAGTAATTAAGCCAAATTTTAAAACACGAGGACCTCCTTACCCGACCAAAATATAGACGCGCAGACTCTACCTGACCCGATGCCAAAACGACACCGTTTTGACTCTTCTATAAAACCCCCTAAATCGAGTTAAATCGGTCACAACTCACAGTGGAAGAGAACAAAACCAAATTCGTGTCTCCCCTTTTTAGACCAATCGGATGCTGCCACGTGGCCGAAGTTGGGTGGAAAAACTAATAAACCGTTGAGTTTTCTATTTCTTTGAGCTTGTATATCCAAATTTGGGCAGAAAAAGATAAATGTGGGCTGACATTTTAATTTGGGCTTTATATATGTAAATTAGGCTTTTTTATATGTAACGAGAACATATGGACATTATTAATATTATTTATTTTGGGTTATTTTTATTTAAATTATTTTTTTATTTTTTTATAAGAGAATATATATATATATATATATATATATATATATATATATATATATATATATATATATATATATATAGGTAACCTGAGTAAAATTCAGGTATTATATAATGCACCTGAAAATTCATCCGCAGCTTTCATAATTTCTGCTCAATAAAATGTTTTGGTAAGATCAGAATGGGTTGAATGATTAAAAGAGATTATAATATATGAGAACTTTCTTCTAAGCGTTTTGTAGCATTTTTTTGTAAGGCCAGTTTGATTATTTAAGATGTTTTATACAGAAATTTTGTATCGCATCTGTAATACCCTGAAATTTGTTAAGTTGTTCAAGAGCCATTTAATACTAAGTTAAGGGCATAAAAGCTAACTTAGTGACTAAAATGATAAAATATCAAAGTTAGGATTTCTTTAATTATGGCTTCTAGAGAAGGAAGTTCTGAGGATTAAGAGTACCATGAGATAGAGAATAAGCAAATTAGGGTGCTCGCAAAGTTTGGTAATAATCCAAGGAAAAATTGGAATGGGAATTCAAGGTTAAAGTTTAGTGACCAAAATGATAAGTTTTCAAAACTTGTATGGTACAAGTTGAAGGACCAAAATTGCAATTTTTAAAAAGTTAGGTGTTTTATTTCATAAATAGATAGAGCACCTATTGGTGTGGATCGAATGTGGAATTACCGGTTTGATCCGATATTTCAAATATTGGGAAAATCACCGTTAAAAGTTTAAGTGGAATTAGGATAACCGGATCGAACTGCAAGGTTAAGCGTGCTCAGGCTAGAGTAGCACTAGGATGGGTGACCTATTGGGAATGTCTCACGTTTGTATTTGAGACTGATAAAAAGGAATCAGTTCGAATAAATATTATTTGTATGGATATTAGATAAAAGATTATTAAGAGAAATTTATTTGATAAATCAATATATTGGACCGAGTCAAAATTTCAAGATTTTGATTTTTATAAAATTATGGAATATTTTGTATGTCAAAAATATTTATTTATGGAGATCAGAATTATGAGGATTTCAGATTTTATCCTGTAGTTCGAAAATTGGAAAATCGTAGTAAGTGATTATCGGGTAATCAGATCGAATTGGAATTTTAAAGGCAGTTCCATAGGCCATGGAAAATTCATAAAATGTTATTTTTATGAATATTTTAATGTTTTAGTTGGAATTCAACTAGACTTGGTTCCAATTTTACAAGATGGCAAATTAGAAAATAAGAATATAGTTAGAGGGTTATTTGGACCTAAGAATTAAATGAATTTAATATACATTTAATTAAAATACATGTGGCATTTAAAATATAAAAGATGAACAAATGTATTCATCTTTTCTCCCATATTTTCGAAAGCAAGAGAAAGGAAGAGAAAACAATATACCAAATTTTCCAAGGCAAATTTGAAGGCTTTAAAGTTAGAATCAAGGTATGTTGCTTTGAGAAAATAATAATATTTTTTTTTGAAAATGTTGACATATTTTTTTAATATTTTCAACTTTATGTTGTTTTTTTGAAATGGAATTCTCATATTATTTTTCTCTCATATCAACAACTTCTATGATATTTATTTATAGGTAAAGCTTTGATACACAGGTTGTGTAAAACTAATTTTACACAAGCATGTATATTTACACTATAAAAATTCAAATTCTAAATTCTTAATCCTAACCCTAAAAAATTAAACTCTATATACTAAATTCTAAACACTAACCTTAAATTCTAACTCATACAACCTAAACCCATAAACTTTAAACTCTAAACTAAAACCTTAACCCCTAAAACTAAAAGGCACATGTAAACTAAAGTTTACACGACATGTGTATCAAAGTTTTTTCCTTTATTTATTTTTAAATTTTCATATCACCCTTGATTAGTCAAGTAGAATGATGGTTTTTAACATACGTAATAGGACTAATTTTATAGGATCTCAAAATAAGAAATTAAATATTTATTAAAGAAAAACAAAAGATTAGTTATGTGCTAATAGTATAGCACGCGAAATAAAAAATAAAATGATGTTGTATTTTATATATTTTAAGTTTTGTTAGATTATGTTTATTTAAAAGTTAATTTACTATTTATATAACAAGTCAACAAGTATTTTTTAAAATTAAGTACATATTTTAATAAATAACAAGTGTCCTTAAAATTTTTGAGTTGCCCCTAATCAAGTAAAACCAAAGAGAAAATAAGCAATTTGGGAAACGTGAATTGATCCTTGAGCCCCTTGACACTTAGCTATCTAAGGTAGGTTATCATTTTATTTAAAAAAAATTAGAACGGGTGATACATACCGACACTTGCTACACATCATTAATTTTTTTAATGATTTTTAAACAAATATTAAAATTCTAAATAGTTTAACATACTATTAATTATATCTTAAAATAAATTTAGAATTTATGTTGAATAAACCTCTTATCTTTTTGTTTTTAGTATTTTTATTTTTAATTTAAAATATTAGTATTAAATTTTCCATCCTTCACAAACATTATACTCATCCCTAAATCATTTTCTTCTCATAACTTCCGTCATCGTCGGAGATCAATATCGTCATTCTCGTTTACCGTACGGTTCATCCTATGGAAAAAATGAAGAGAAGGTTGAAAATGTAATAAAAAATAGATAGAGAGAACCGCGGAGAAGGTGAGAATTTTAGAATAAAAAGAGAAACGAGAAAACCTCACATATATATAATGGTATTTTCATAAATATTAAAAATTTATTTAAGTATATTGTGTAACCTCTAGATCCGACCCAGGTATTATGACCGAATCCCGAGGGACATATTGCCACAGAAGTGACCCTTAAAAAGGTTTTAAAAAATAAAAACAAATTGCAAACAAGTATTAATTTTAAAACATATAAATTATAAAAGCAGAAATAAATATTATGAAAATAACAAGATCAAAACTCATACAAAAATTAAAAATAAATTTAAAATATCATTTAACTCCTTAATGTAAACAAAAATTCAAGACTGCAATCACTGAACGCCAAACCAATTTTAGCATCTAGAAAAATCTAAAAGTAAGAGAAAAAATAGGGCAAGCTAGAAGTGAGTGTGGTCTGAAGACACAAACAGACAAAATAAAATAACAATATATATAAGTCTCTCATAAAAAACATACAACACAACAATATTCTCAAAACCTTAAGGAACCCACAAAGTATGTCTCAACACACAAATAATATGATATCACAAGTATAATGCAATGCTCAGCTACGTTCACCAGTCAAAGTGGAGATTTCCCAAAACATCTTGCTAGGAGTGTATATTTTCAAATTCGGATTGTATCCGATCCAAAAAAATTGAATATTTATTTTTGGGATATAAGATGTTCGGATAGAATATCTATTTTTTTAATTATTAATAATAAATTTATTAAAAAAACTAATATTCTTAAATAAATGATAAAATAATAGTAATAGTAAAAAATTAATAATATATATGGTAATAAAAATAATAATATTAAAATAATAATAATAAATATAAAAATAGAAGAAAATATACTATATAATAACAATTATAATAATAAATAGTGTACAAATTAAGAGAAAATAGTAGTAGTGTTTTATAATAATAATAATAAAATAAAATATAATAAATCTACGATGTAATAAATAAATGAAAAAACTAAGAAAAATAAAAATATATATGTTAAAGGATCAAATTGAATAGAATGGGTCAAAATAGTAAATAATTATGTGAAATTAGACTACAAGAGCGAAAAGACCAAAATAATAATGAATCCTAATATAGCAAAAAGCCCATTATTTTTTAAAATTTTTTGATAATCCAAAACTCAAAATATCTCCACTTGTATCCGATCTAATTATCTAATTTTTTTCAATATCTTATTTGAATTATCTAAAAAATAAAAAATGGACCAGGTATTAAAAATTTTAAATCAAATCATCGAATAAATGGATCATATTGCTCATATCAAATTATTTTGAATTGCCTTCCCTCTCGGTACATAGTCGTCAATTAGAGTGTTGTATATATCAGCTATATAGGGTGAAAACCACGTCTTTCATCGTATAATCTCAACTCATTCACACAATGATATTAATATGACATTTAGTTAAAACACATTTTGATAAGGTATGTATGTGATCTCAAATACACAAGTCCTCGGTAATAGGGGTGAGCAAAATTCGACATGACTCGAAAAAATTGAATTTTTGACTTGACTCGAGGCGAAAAACCCGACTCGTCTTGACTCGACTCGAAATTTCATAAAGTCGACTTCAAAAAATTTCAAATAAAGTTTGAGTTGTAAAATGAAAATTCGAATAACTCGAATTTTTTAATAATTAGTGGATTGATTTTTATGTTTAAGTCGAGTCCCTTAATT
This sequence comes from Hibiscus mutabilis, assembly GCA_019671005.1. Taxonomy (NCBI): domain Eukaryota; kingdom Viridiplantae; phylum Streptophyta; class Magnoliopsida; order Malvales; family Malvaceae; genus Hibiscus; species Hibiscus mutabilis. The sequence goes on from CM033756.1 coordinate 42,980,341, forward strand.
TTTCTTGACATGTATATATATCGATATAAAAAAATATGAAGAAATATATGTCACATGTGAAAAAATATGAAGAAATATATATATGCATATCTTATATGATTAGAGAAAGTCGTTTAAATTGAAATCAAACCGTGCTATAACATGATAACTAATTACAATTAAGTTTGTATAGGAACTTGAAAACTCGACTCGATTCAAATTTCATAAACTCGACTCGAATAAAAAAATTCAAATAAAGTTTGAGTTGTAAAATATGATGCGTTAACTCGAATAACTTAAAATTTTTTGACTCAACTCGGTCGATCGCTTATCCCGAGTCAGTACAGATAATAATCACACAAAGTATAAAATACCAACACACAAAAAAATATATATCACCGGAAGAGATACAAATTAAATATGTAGCACACGAAGAAACACACATTAAAAACAAAACTAATTTTTGAAGAATTTTATTCAAGACACGAAAAAACACGCACTATAACATTAAAATATACATCCATAGACAAGGAAATGTAATTGAGCAGAGACACATATTGACAAAATAAAAAAATAACTAATTACGCGCAATGCCTTTTCCAAAAGCTGATACGAAGTTCGGACCCATGCGTTCCGGTCGAGGATTGTTCGAGTGTCAACAATCTCCTACACAGATAATAATGGAATTTAGTAACTTGCAGCATAAAACTGAGAATCCACTGAATAAGAAAATACTAAATGATTTAACCCGATTTGGTAAGGAGAGTGGGCTTTGGGCGTTTCGAGATTCACGGTGGTTCGATCATTTTCAAGAAGACACCGAATATTGATCAGTAAAATAGTTGAGCAAATCGGGGTATGTCGAAATCTTGTACCTATATATAGAGATCATCATATTTAAAAACATATTTAAGTTTTTTTAAATAGTCTAAAGGTGATTATAAGATAGTATCTATTCATACATATTTTTAATATTTTGACAATGCACACACCTTACAGACAAAGCGATTGAACTCGAGTCTCCATAGAAGAACATCATCCGTTTTTTCATTAGGATCACTTGTTGGGTTCAAATATATATTTAAATATAATACATATATACAACTTATATACGCATAATATGTAATTTATGTATATATACATATAATTAGGAGTGTTCATAACCGGGCATCTAAAGTTTCGAGTACCCGGATCTCCAAGTAGTAAAAAAGTCGGCGTATATCTCGACCCGTGAAATTTGGTACTCGGAATAACTGAGTACCCCTAAGTCGGCCCATCAAGTACCCAAAATAGATTTGTATTTAATTATTTTACAAATTATACAATTTAAAACAATTCAAATACAATTAAAAAGTCTAAATTACATGACCCAAACATACTGATAAAGATTAAAGGAAAATAAATCTCATCTGATCAAAATAAAATTTAATCTACGCTATCTAAAATCAAAAATTTTAGTATAATCTTTAATTCATTGAATCATTAATTTGAGATTCAATTTTTAATTTAATTAAATATCGTCAATTAGAGATTTAGAATGTTAGGGGTCAAATGATTTAGGAAAATAATAATAACGTTCAAGAATAAAAATTTAATTAAAATAAGAAATTTAAAAAAAGTACATTAATTATGGCTTTGGAAAAAGTCTCAAGCCTTCCTACCTTTGCATGTTCTGTTGCGCGTGGCTGCCGTAAAAGGCCCTTTGTCGCATTTGTTGAGTGATCAGGTTGGCTGGCAGGGGCGTGAGGATAGGGACTTCTCGGTGAAGTCGGCTTACCAACTACGCCGTGGTGATGTCCCAAATGTTGGTGAGTCGCATTGTACTATTATCCATAAGTACCGAAGGATTCAACGCATTAAAATATTTTGATGGCTTGCTTGTCGCAACAAACTAATGACTAATGAAGAAAGGGTGTATCGCCATTTTAGCATGGATGCGCGTTGCCCATGTTGCCATCCGGAGGTGGAGACAGTTAGCCATGTTCTTTGGTCGTGCTCGTCAGCAATTACAGTATAAATTGGCTTGACAAAGAGTGAGAAATTGGATGAGTTTTTGACTATGGAGTTTACTGAGTGGGTCGTTACTAATATCACCAAACCGGAGTATTTTGCACGGTCTGCTGCGGACTGGGACCTGATGTTTGGGGCTGTTATTTGGAACATTTGATTGCAGTGGAACGCAATGGTGTTTGATTCTGACTAGGAGGTGCGCCAGTCTGTGTTGGAACGAAGTCCTTGGTTGCGTGACTTGTCCGTGAAGGCGCTAGCCAGACCAGAAATGCATGGAGAAGTGATGGGGAACGCGGTGCAGGGTACGCTAGTGTGGGAACCTCCAATCGAGGGGTGGGTCAAGCTCAACGTTGATGGATCACGTCGGAAAGCTGATGATATTCTTTCCTGTGGCGGAGTCATCCGTGATTACGTTGGGGAGTGGCAAAGGGGTTTTGCTAAGTTCATTGACATAGGGCTATTGTGGAAGCTGAATTGTGGTCGATATACGAAGGGTTGACTATGACATGGGATCTTAGGTATCGTCGAATTATTGTGGAAAGTGATAGCCAGAATGCTCTCCGGGTAGTCGAGCGACTGACAAATGAAAGTGGTCGCGGATAGTCTTGCGAAGTTGGGGTCGACTTAGTTTGTTCTTCATATTATTATGTGTACTTTTTTCCTTCATCTAGACTTATTTTTTTAATGAGGCACATGATAGTATATTTTTTTTATAAAAAAATACATTAATTACAATCAAATTTTCATTCCACTCTAATGAATAAAAATGCTATTCGAAAACCCACCCTCGTTCATTACAGAGTCTGTTAAAAAGAGATTCTAGAAAGTATTGTTTAGATTGTTATGTTAACTTTTTAAATATATTATCGAAATCTTTTAAAAAATATATTAAAAATAAAAATTTAAAATTGTTATTTTTTTATAATTATTCTAACACCTTAATTCTTTATTTTTTTAATCCCCAATTTTTTTACTTCATATATTTTAGTTATAAGGATTTATATTCAATACACAAATGGTCAAAACAAAATAAGTTTTCATAGGCGCCTTGATTTTAGGGTTTAGGGTTAGATTTCATGTTTAGAGGTTAGGATTTTAGAATTTAAGGTTGTTTAAGGTTTAGGGTTAGAATTTAGGATTTAGAGGTTAGGGTAATATGATTAGAGATTTATGTTATAACTTATAAACCCTAAATTATAACCTCAATCCCTAAATTCTAACAACATCCCATCAATTCTAAACACTAACCTTTAAATCTTAAAATCTAACCCTAAACAGAAACTATTTGTTTCCACCGCCTGTGTATTGAATAATTATCCAATACTAAATTCTAAAATAAAAACTTATTCTAAAATAAATATAAATAAAAAATTATCAAGTCGAGTCGGTTTCCCGTTTAAGCCAATATTGCGGCCCAGATCTGTAACACCCTTAACGTATACTCGTAAGCCGAATATAAATTAAAGATGTCACAATATTGTTTAGCTGAATTCCAGGCTTGTAAATTATTTTAAAACAATTCCCGCAATTAGTTTTACAGTTTCATCTTTTTCCTCGGTTTTCAATTCAAAACTGTCTCAGTCAAACGCAGCTAGTTTCGACCCTAAATTTGTTTGTAAAACATATAAGTCAGCTAATAATGTGAAAATATGATTCAAGGTGAAGAGTACGTGTATTGCCTAGACCCTTTCTAGATTTTAAAATCGTTACGCTATAGACGATAAACAATATTTAAACCATGTAAAACGTCATCATCGAGTTTACTAATATCATACATCTAATTCATATTACTAAAGTTAAACATTCTCGTAACTTATAGCTAACTTATAATTTTAATAATACAAAACAACTGCTAATTAAAAATACGTATACATGCCCACTAGTCTAGGATGTATAAGTACATGCTGAAGTTTAGCAGGCAGTAACTTGATTCCCAAAACTACAACTCTTTTTCCAATAATGCTAGTCTGAAACCTACGTGTGAAAAGAACACACGCTAAGTATAACTTAGTGAGGCAAAAACAATATCATATTATCAAATAACATAACAAGATAACACAGTTCCTACAAAATGGCAAGCGAGTCCCAGAACAATTTATATCAACTTATCATATACCACTGAGGTACAGACAGAATATAGATAATTATGTTTCTAAACATACCAGAACATATCAAGTATATGAGTTTATTCACTTGCGGATTAGTATTTTTAAGATAATAACACAAGGTATACTATATGAGATCAAGTTACGCAAGTCATCTGAAATAGACACCGTAGTGTCAAACTGAACAGACAGATGAGTACGTACTCGAGGACGCTCTTTGCTCCTCATATAAGCACCTCTTTAGTGCACTTAGCACCATGAGCTTAGATCCCAAGGTGGATGTGACACCGTAATAGTCACAATAGGACAAATATCAGAGCCGAAAATGCAGCTGCTAAGACTCTATGGCATGCCAACTATACCAGACTCTCATGATGTAATACTTGGGCAAGAGAGATAATATGATCAAATGTCATCAGATAAATAGAATGGGCAGTTCATACCCTAAATAAATCAAATATAATGGATCAGGTAAACATATCGTCTTGAGGATAAAATAGTACACATATCACTTGTCATGCCATTTCCATAAATCATAATATAAAATTTTAGACAATATAATATCATTACTAACTTTTAAGGTCGACTTATAGCAAGTCTTCTTTTTAGTAACATCACATACATATAAACATTGCACTCACCTGAGTAGCACAAAACCGGCCTCACTAAGCTTAATTATGTTCTTTTTCCTTGCCTCTCGTACTAGTACCTCCTTTAGAATTCTCGAGAACTGCATAATATTAATCAAACACATACACAATACTTGTTAGATTCATATCTAACATTACTTAAACATATTACAGAACATTCTTAATCGAATATAAAATATTTCCAAAATTTTCCTTTATTCTTTAGTGATTGTCGAAATAGTCCTTAAGGTCCTTAGCGACCATTTTGGACAACAAACCAATTATTCAAGTTTGAATAATTTCCCCATATTCCCATTATTATTCATCTACTTTGAACCTTTACTCTTCAATCACTAACCTTTGCAAAGTGACATTTTAGTCACTAATATTACAAATAAACTTGCAAACATGTACCAAATACTTAATCCAACATTCCTATAATTTTTTTCAATTTTTTTAAACAAAAGCCAAATTGGTCCCCCTTTAAACTTTCAATTGCCTCCTAAAATCAATACTAACTTCATATAACATATTCGAATCATAAAATCACAAATTAAAATTTTAAAAAATTACTCAAACATTTCTTCATTTGACTGAATTGGTCACTAACCTTCCAATGGTTTGATTTTCATTCAAATAACATCCTAACATGTTTAAATTAATTTTCCCATCATATATTCTTCATTTCCATCATCAAACCAAAATTCAAGAATAAACCCTTCTACTTTCTACCCTTAGCCGAAATGGTCCTTCATTATTCAAGGACTTATTTTTGATCCAATTGACAAATTTATGCTTGTATAATCTTAATCTCTTCAATTCCATCACTAGAATAAAATTCAAAACAAAACCCCTTAATTTTTCTTCCAAGCGGAAATGATCACTTTGGAATCTAATAAAGGATTTTGTATTCCAACTTCATATTCATACTCCATGTTTTATAAATCATCCAAATTCATCCTTAATTCAAACCCCTAAATAAAATCCCAAATTCTAGGGTTAGGGTTTATAACTTTGAACATGGAATCAAACTAAATTCAAGCTTGTTTTCATATCTTCAACACTTGATTTACTTAAATCAAGCCTTAATCCTAATATGGTTCATCAAATTCCAATTTCTCTTTCTTCAAGAACATGAACTACTCTTCATAGTACCATGCAAAATTACTATCAAAAGAAAGAGCATTAAGCATAGATCTTTTTTTCCAAAGCAAGATTCAACTTTGGAGCCTTCAAAATTGCCAAAGATTTGTTTTTGTATTCTTTCCCCTAAGCTTCCTTGAGTTCACGAAATGGAGAAGAAAAGATGAGCAAATTTTTGTTCATCTTTGACTTATAATTTTGAATTTAATCTAATATTGCCACTTGTAATTAATTAAATAAATTTTAATTTCATTTAATTAATTAATCTTAAATCCAAGGGCTCAAATTAATCCTATCATCAATCAATGGCTAGGATTAAATCCTGATATAGGAAATTACTAAAATGCCCATACCATTTCCAAAATATTTCAAAATTGCCATTAGAGGCAAAATGACTAACTTGCCCTCAACTATTCACAATTTCATCTAGTTTGCTATTTTGTAAAAAAATCAACTAAATCTAGTTGGATTATAACTAGACATATTAAAATATTCGTAAAATAATATTTTATGAATTTTCCATAGCTTTTGGAACTATCTTTAAAATTCCAGTTCAATTTGATGTACGGATAATTATCAAAAAAAATTATCGGATACAATTCCTCTTAGAAATCTTATAACAATAATCCATTACGAATATTATTGACTCATACCGAATCCTTTTTATCAATAAAAAATATTGACATGAGACCTTCCCAGTAGGTCACCCATCCTATGGTCAAAGCACGCTTAACTACGAAGTTCGATCAAAATTCGATATCTTATACAACATTTTCATTCCCGGGACCTATATCAGATTTTATTCCTTAGGAGCCTATACTTTTCCCATCTTTAGACTCTAGACACTAACTTTTGACATACTGTCATTTTGGCCACTAAACTTTATCATTCAATTCCCATTCCAATTTTTTACTGGATTTTAACCAAGCTTTGCAAGTATCCTATTCAGCTCACTCTCTTTCATATGATGCCTTATAATCTCATAAGTTCTTTTTTCTAAAGCTCCCAATTTAAGAAATCATAACTTTTATCTTTTTGTCATTTTAGTCACTAAGTTAGCTTTTAAGCTATAATCTTAGCACTAAATGAACCTTAATTAACATAGCAAATTTTGGGGTATTACAATTCTTTCCCCTAAAGAAATTTCGTCCTTGAATTTTCAAAACGTACCTATTTCGAAAAGTTGCAGATACTGTTCTCTCATTTTCTTCTCGGTTTCCTAGGTGGCTTCCTCTATATTGTGATTCCTCCAAAGGACTTTCACCAATGGAATTTTCTTGTTCCTTAATTCCTTGACTCCGTACGATATGATTTCCACTGGTTCATTTTTATATGTCAAATCTGGTTGTAGTTCAATTTCCTCTGGAGTAATGACATGTGACGGGTTCGATCGATACCTCTGAAGCATGGACACGTGAAATACATCGTGAAACTCATCTCTGGGGGTAAGGCCATCGGGCCAACTCTTTTGAGGATCTCATAAGGTTCAATATACTTGGGACTAAGCTTTCTTTTCCGACCAAAGCGTAGCATCTTCTTCCAAGTTGATACCTTTAGGAATACTTTGTCCCCAATGTAACGCCCTGGTTTTGGGCCTAGGAGTTGTCCAATTGGTTTAGACGGTCCAATGGGCTGAAATTAGATATTCGAGTCAAATTCAGAATTAAAATCGGAATAAATAATTTTGGTACGAGGAAAATATGGGAAAAATATCTAAAAATCATAATTTAATATATACTTTTTTTTGGTAAATTCAATTTTGGAAAATGGAATTTGGAAATTGGACATTTTGGCTAGTGACCAAAATGTAAAGATTGATTATTGTTTTTAGTGACTATTTTGAAAAAGGGTCAAAACTTAGAATCTTTAAGGAGGTTTTTTAGCAAACTTCAATATCAGATTTCCTCCTAATTAGGATTATTTTAAAAGTGTTTTAAGTGGACAATAAAAAGGGAATTAACTAAAAAGTAGTTATTTTCTTAAAACCAAAAGTTACGTAACTTGTCTCTCAAACTTTTCTCTCAAAATTCTTCAGCCAAACACCCATTCTTTCAACCAAAAATCTGAGGTAATACTCTTGATTTCTTAAATTTTGATTCCTAATTGATTCTTTAACTTTGTTTTGCAAAATCTTATTGAATTTCTTTGTTTTCAAGATCTAAAACATCCAATTGTGGGGGAAATCACTCATTCGAGGTAAGATTCATTCTTTTCCTCTAATGAATGGTTCTTTACTAAAATTCCAAAGTATTTGATCATTGTTTACTGTTTTCTAATAAGTTTTGATGAGTTAATTGTGAAAATTGCTTTAATCAAGGTTTAATTGATGAGAACAAGAGATTTCCGTTTTGGATCTATTTTGCTGGGTTCTTGATGAGTTATAATCTTAATTTTGATGTTTTATAATGTTGATAAGTTGGTTTTAATATTGGAATCCCAAAGCTATAGGAATCTCTAATTTTCTAGGTTGTAAGTATTTTGATTTTGAGGAGTTGTGATGGTTAATTGAATGCTAGATATATAATGATGTTTGAAAGGTGTTTTAGGTGTTAATTGATGTTAATCGATGAGTTGAAACATTAGATTGTGGCTGAGTTAAGTTTGGAAGAGTTTTGTTGTTGGTTTTGGATGTTATGGAATGAATTTGGATAAAGGATGTTGAGGTTTGGTGTTGCTGTGATTTTATTGCATTTTGATGCAATCTACCTCTGTTTTTGTATGATTAAAAGTAGGGGAGTCTGAACCTCAAGCTTGAACGTTGGGTTCGAAAGCTTTAGAGGCGTGGTTGTTGCATCGGCAAGCAAGGCTTTGCAAGTCGGTGAGTGGAAACGTGTTTTCAACTTTGCAACGGTTTGAAAGTTGTGTTTGGGGGTTTAGATCGAGCTTTAAATGCTGATCTAAGCTCGAAAGTAAGTAAAGGATGAATTCTCTCTAGAACTCGGTTTGGCTAATGGTTTGATGCATTTGTTTTACATGGGTTAGTTACTCACTATTTATGCATGTTTTGAGCATGGTTTAATGCTGAAAATTGGTTACAAAATGATGCTATTGCATTTGGGAATAATGCATGATTTATTAATTTTTATAAACATTGGTTAAATCAAGGTTTATTGCATTGGTTAAATGATTTTGATGATGCATATGAAAACAATGAGTTGTTGATGTTAAAATGAATTATATTGGCAAGTGATGGTATGAAAAAGGTTTGTAAATGAAATCAGATATAGTTGGCCGGCTATAGGATTGATAGTGCACTATAAAAAGACGCCTTGGATGTTGAGGGGTTTATACGGTGTACCGAATACTCCATTCAAGTACCCTAACGATCGAGGGGTTATACGGTACCGAAGACTCTCGTTAGTGGTTTAAACATCATATCGATGAGTGGTGTTGAGGGGTTTATGTGTACCGAATACTCTACCACGGGTGTCACAACGATGGATGGGTTTATGTGTACCGAATACTCCCGTGAGTGAACCTTGTGTTACCGGTAGATTGTTTGTTAATTGTTGAGAGAACACTTGTTGAATCCTTGTATCCAATGTTATGGTTTTGTAAAGTGGAGCTTGGTATATGATCACTTGTGAGCCAATATAATTGTTTATATATCACGAGATTGATTATGTTGTTTAATGTGATTTAAACATGTTTTACTCTTTAAGCCTTGCATTGGTAGTATGCATGGGAAAACTTAAATTGAGGGTTGCAATTGGGACTTTGCTGTTGAATCCATGATACATGTTGCATATGGTTTAATATGCTGTTTTGGAAATGTTAAGTGCATGGTTTTGTTAAGGTATGATGCTATTATGATGTTTTCAAAGAGTTCTGAAAGTGGTTTTTTAAAGTTATGTAAGATGGTTTAACTTGCATTGATGATGGTTGTTGCTTGAGCATCCCTCACTAAGCCTATTGTGCTTATGCTCTCTTTTCCATCAATGTAGAGAGTTAAGGTTTGATGCAAGGAAGCAAGGAAAGGGGTTCCCTAGGCTTGTTTTCAAAGTACGGTTTGGAACGTTGATAAGTAGTAATAATAGAAATGTGTCGTTTAGGGATTTGGGAGTGTATTGGTGAACTCCCTATTGTTGCAAGTTTTGATTTTCGTTTTGGACTTGTAATAAGTTTTAAAGTGGTTGATTTGTGATTGGTTTGCTGATTTGGAAATGGACTAGGAAGCATGCATCTAGAGTTGAACGCTTGTGTATGTTAGAAAAAATAGGATGGCTTTTGATGATGTTGAGCTGTTGCTTATGCATGTTGTTGATGTTGTATGATGTTTAGCTTGGTGTTAGAGTGGTTTGAAATGAGCCAAAGTGTCATACGTTGGACCTAGAAGTCATTACAGGTCTCACCGTACTGGTACGTACCTTAGGGTTTCGGTACGCGGGTATCTGTTTCGACTCATAATGCTCAAAATAGCCTAGGCGTACCGATACACCTGGTAACCGTATCAGTACGCATAGCTGGGAAATAGTAAGACTGTTAGTACGATAGTTACTGTTTCGATATGGTCAATGGCTACTAGAATCTGGGTTTTCAAAATATACAATACCGTACCGATACGCTTGAGGACCGTATCGGTACATCTTTGTCATTCAGTGTTGTTTCAATATGGTGGACTCTCGTACCGATATGTTGACCGTTAAAACTGTTGAGATGCTTTCTGATGTTTTGAATTCCCTACATTTTGGTCCCTGTTTCGTAAATGTGCAATTAAATAAGTTTGAATGGTTAATTTGAGTTGGGTTTAAACATGAAGGCATGAAATATGACTAATTGAGGATTGGTAACCTTAATTTGGTAAAAGTTGTTTTGAAGTTTGGAAATTATGTTTTAGTCCCTTTAAAGTGTAATCGAGCAATTGGATGTCAAATTGACGCCTGATTGAGTTGTATCTTTAACCACAACATGTATGATCACCTTAGGACCTAAAGATGCATTTAGGAAAGATAAAAGAAAAAATAGATCGTTTCAATTGTGAATCTTCAAGGTTTGTCTCGGCAAACCCTAATATAGCTCGCTCAACTCGGTCTTGCGTCTAGGCAGGGTCAAAAGAGTTACATTTGGCAGTATCAGAGACAAGTTTATGATTGTTGGGAGGTGAGTTATGGTTGTTGATTGTTTGATAGTACATGAATATGTTGTTTGCTATTCACGATGATTGTTTACATGTACGATGTTTAAAATATGCAATGTTTGGGTATTTTAGGGACCCATTGCCATATTGCTATGTTTATGAAATGATTTTGGTTTAAAGTGGAAGTCTGGGATCCTTGCTTCGAGCTGACCTAATTGTTTTTGTATAATTATCATGCCTTAAATACGATTTAGACTATGTCACCGAGGAGAGAGTTGCGATCTAGCGAAAATGCTACTGCCGAAGGGCAGGAAGTTAAGGGCAAGCTTGTACACATTGGGGATTTGCCGCTACCTCTGCCTAATCCTCTTGAGGGAGTGGAACAAGTACCACCTGCACCATCTAGTCCAGTGTTGGGTGATATGACGCCTTTGGTTCAGGCGATGACACGAGCATTCCAGGCTGCGATGGCTGGAGTTAATATACCAGCTCCGGCACCTATTGCTGCTAATCCTGGGTTGCTGTTGGAGCGTTTACGCAATCTTAGAGGGACCAAGTTTAGATGGCTGACACCCGAGGCATCCGAGGAGTGGATGGCTAGTACAAAGCGTATCTTGGTTCAGTTAGGATGTAATGATAAATAAAAGCTGGGGTGTGCAATGTCCTTGTTGCAAGGACATGTATACAGTTGGTGGACCACCGTGATTGCGAATATGGAACCTGATAAAGTAACGTGGGAGTTCTTTCTAGTTACCTTTAGAAAGAAGTATCTAGGAGTGAGATAACTGGACGAGAAGAAACGTGAGTTTATGGCCTTGGTTCAGGGTAGTATGACAGTGTCAGAGTATGAGGTGCAATTCGTGATGTTGAGCCATTATGCATCTGAGTTAGTACCAGAGAAGGGCTATGCTATGAGCGTTTCCTATATGAATTGGTGCAGGATGTTAAGACGTATATGTTAGCCACTGACTATGCTGACTTTAACGTATGGGTCACACGGGCAAAGGATATTGAGCAGAGCTTGGGTTTATCTCATTTTTCTAGAGGTTCTAGCTCAGGAAAGAGAGCTGTAGAGTATAGTTCTAGGGGTGGCCAGGCTAAGAGGCACCGTGATTAGAGGTTTCAACTAAATGTGAGATGTGTTAGAGATAGATCAAGATGAGGATCTCAGGGACAGGGTGCTCAGGTTTGAGCATCCCATAATGGTTGTTGGGGTTAAGGATCAAGAGAGCATTTGAGGCGAGATCACCCGCGTATAGCTCAAGAGGGGCAGGCTCCTGTAGTTTGGGCTGCAAATTCTTGTTGGAGTTGTGGGTCAGCTGATCATATGAGACAAGATTATCCTTTTCTTGCTAGAGGTAGACAGGCACCTGCACCTGTTGCTGGACCATTGAGGGGCCATGGGTGCGACCAAGGTACCTTCCAATAGAGAGATGAGAGACAGAGGGCTGTGGCACATACCATGGCAGTTCGATTGGAGGATAGTGGATCGACGAGGATCTATGCTCATCGTGAAGGGAGGAATGAAACAGACATGATAGCAGGTACCTTTACGTTGCAGTCTATGTCATTGTTATCTTTGATAGATTCTGGTTCCACACATTCATATGTTTTGCATGAGCATGCACATTTACCTAGTATACCGGTTTAAATGCTTGATTTTGGTATGCAACTGACGAGTTCTTTTGGTGAGATGGTCATTATGAGAAATTTGTATCGGAGATGTCTTCTGATGGTTCAAGGACATGTGTTTGCGGCTGATCTGATAAAACTGTCGTTCTATGGTTTCAACGTGATATTGGGTATAGACTGGTTGTCTGAGTATCGAGCTGTGGTTGATTTTGAGACCAAGCGGGTTTCTTTAAGGCTTGCTGATGATTATGAGATTGTGGTTGTGAGAAAAAATGTAAATTTCTTATCCAATATGGTTTCGGCCATAGAAGCGTGTAAGTTGCTTGATTGTGGATATTAGGCGTATCTAGCTTATGTGATGAACCCAAATATAGAAAAAGTATAGACTAAGGATATTTGTACTGTTTGTGACTTCTCGAGTGTGTTTTCGAAAGAGTTACCTGGTTTGTCACCGGATAGAGAGATGGAGTTTTATATCGAGACATGCTGATTCGGCTCAGGTGTCGATCGCACCATATCGTATGGCACCCAAGAAGTTGAAAGAGTTGAAGATGCAACTTTAGGAGTTGCTGGATTGGGGTTTTATCTGGCCTAGTATGTCGCTATAGGGAGCACTGATGTTGTTTGTGAAAAAGAAGGATGACACGTTGAGGATGTGTATTGACTATCGGCAACTGAACAAGTTGACGATAAAGAACAAGTATCCATTGCCGTAGATTGATGATCTATTTGAGCAATTTCGCGGTGCTACTGTATTTTCCAAGATCAATTTGAGATACTGATATTACCAGTTGAAGGTTAAGGATAAGGATGTGTTGAAGACTCATTTCCATATGCGGTATGGCCATTATGAGTTTTGGTGATGCCGTTTTGGCTAACGAATATGCCTACAACATTCATAGATATGATGAACCGAGTGTTCCATGAAGTTTTGGATCAGTTCGTGGTAGTGTTCATTGATGATATTCTTGTGTACTCTTGTACCGAGGAGGATCATGATTGACACTTGCGGATTATGTTACAGACCTTACTAGATAATCGACTTTATGCCAAGTTAAGCAAGTTTGAGTTCTGGATTACGGAAGTTGTTTTCCTAGGTCATGTAGTTTCAGCTGAAGGTATTCGGTTGATCCTAAAAAGGTTGAGGCAGTTGTGAAGCGGAAACAACCAAATTTAGTATCGAAAGTATGCAGTTTCTTGGGTTTGGCAAGTTATTATTGACACTTCGTGGATGGGTTTCTGAGGGTTGCTGCTCCGTTAACCAAGTTGTTGCAGAAGGATGTTCGGTTTGAGTGGACAGAGGCTAGGCAACAGGCTTTTGAGAAGTTGAAGGAGTCATTGACACAAGCTTCAATCTTGATTCAACCTGAGTCAGGAAATGAGTTTGTTGTTAATATGACGCATCCTACGTCAGGCTAAGGTGTGTGGTGATACAGGAAGGGAAGTTGGTAGCTTATGCATCGAGGCAGTTAAAGGTGCATGAATGCAACTACCCGACTTATGATCTTGAGCTTGCCGCGTTAGTATTTGCGTTGAAGATTTGGAGACATTACCTCTATGGCAAAAGTGTATTGTTTACACTAATCATAAGAGTTTGAAATATTTGATGACGCAGAAGAAGTTGAATCTTCGTCAACGTAGATGGTTGGAATTGTTGAAGGATTATGATCTGACCATTGAGTACCATTCGGGCAAAGCCAATGTTGTGGTTGATGCTTTGAGTAGAAAGGTCGTTGTGGAGTTGAGAGCCATGTTTGCAAGGTTGATTGTGACACATGATGGAGGATTGTTAGCAGAGTTGCAAGTGAAGCCTTCTTTGGCATAGTTGATTAAAGAGAAGCAGCCGTATGATGAAACGTTGGTGCCGCATGTCAAAGATATCATGGACAGAAATCCTACAAATTTTCACTTTCATAATGATAGGGTGTTGTGTTTTAAGGAACGAATAGTAGTGCCTAGTGACATGGAGTTGAGACGGATGATTTTGACTGAGGCACATGCTAGTTCTTTTGCTATGCATCTCGGTAGTACTAAAATGTATTAGGAGTTGAGGAAAAAGTACTATTGGGTGGGTTTGAAAAAAAGGATATAGCTGATTTTGTTGCTAGATGTATGGTATGCCAGCGTGTTAAAGCTGAGCACCAGTTTTCTTTCGGGTTGTTGCAGCCGTTGAATATCAAATTAACGCCCAATTGAGTTGTATCTTTAACCACAACATGTATGATCACCTTACGACCTAAAGATGCATTTAGGAAAGATAAAAGAAAAAATAGACCATTTCAATTTTGAATTTTTAGGGTTTATCTCAGCAAACCCTAATGTAGCTCGCTCAGCGAGGTCTTGCGTCTAGGCTGGGTCAAGGGGGTTATATTTGGTGGTATCAGAGATAGGTTTATGATTGTTGAGAGGTGAGTTATGGTTGTTTGATAGTACATGAATATGTTGTTTTCTATGCACAGTGATTGTTTACATGTACGATGTTTAAAATATACCATGTTAGGGTATTTTGGGGACACATTGCCATACTACTATGTTTATGAAATGATTTTAGTTTAAAGTGGAAGTCTTGGATCCTTGCTTCGAGCTGGCCTGATTGTTTTTGTGTAATTATCATGCCTTAAATACTATTTAGACTATGCCACCAAGGAGAGAGTTGCAATCTAGTAGAAACGCTGCTGCCGGAGGGCAGGGAGTAGAGGCGAGCTTGTACACCCTGAGGATTTATCGCTTTCTCAGCCTAATCCTCACAAGGGAGTGGAACAAGTATCAGCTGCACCACCTGGTCCAGTGTTGGGTGATATGACACCTTTGGTTTAGGCGATGACGAGAGCATTCTAGGCCGCGATGGCTAGAGTTAATGTACCAGGTCCGGTACCTGTTGCTGCTAATCTGGGGTTGTTATTGGAGCGTTTACGTAATCTTGGAGGGGTCGAGTTTAGAGGGTTGACACTTGAGGCATATGAGGAGTGGATGGCTAGTACAGAGCGTATCCTGGTTCAGTTGGGATGTAATAATGAACGAAAGTTGGGGTGTGCACTGTCCTTGTTGCAAGGATATGCATACAGTTGTTGGACCTCCGTGATTGTGAATATGAAACAAGGTGAAGTAACGTGGGAATTTTCTCTGGCTGCCTTTAGGAAGAAGTATCTAGGTGTGAGATACCTGGACGAGAAGAAACATGAGTTAATGACCTTGGTTCAGGGCAGTATGACAGTGTCAGAGTATGAGGTGCAATTCGTGAGGCTGAGCCAGTATGCATCTGAGTTAGTACCGAGGAAGGGCAACACTGTGAGCGCTGTTGGCCACTAACTATGCTGACTTTGATGTGTTGGTTGTATGGGCAAAGAATATTGAGCACTGCTTGGGTTTGTCTCGTCGTTTTGGAGGTTCTAGCTCGGGAAAGAGAGCTACCGAGTATAGTTTTGGGGGTGGCTAGGCTAAGAGGCACCATTATCGGAGGTTTCGACCGAATGTGAGACACGTTAGAGATGGATCAGGATGAGGATCTCAGGGACAGGGTGCTCAAGTCTGAGCATCGCATAATGGTTGTTAGGGTTGTGGCTCGAGAGAGCATTTGGGGCGAGATTTCTGCGTGTAGCTCGAGAGGGGCAAGCTCTTGCAGTTTGGGCTGCAAATTCTTGTTGGAGTTGTGGGTCAGCTGATTATATGAGACAAGATTGTCTTTTGCTTGCTAGAGGTAGGCAGTCACCTGCACCTGTTGTTGCACCATCGATGGGTCGTGGGCGCAGCCGAGGTACCTTCCAACAGAGGGATGAAGGACAGAGGACTGTGGGACATACCGTGGCGTTTCGACTAGAGGATAGTGGACTGGAAAGGATCTATGCTCACCGTGAAGGGAGGAATTACACAGACTTGATAGCAGGTACCTTTACCTTGCATCTATGTCAGTGTTATCTTTGATAGATTCTGGTTCCACGCATTCATATATTTTGCATGAGCGTGCACATTTGCTTGGTATACCAGTAGAAATGCTTGATATTGGTATGCAAATTCAGCTAGAGGCAAGTACCTTTCCCAAGATCCAATAAACTTAATAATACTGGCTCAAAACATGTCCTCCAAAATTTGAATAGTCCACTCTGATTGTCCATCTGTCTGTGGGTGAAATACTATACTAAAATTCAATTTAGTACCTAAAGCCTCATGTAAAGCTTCCCAAAACCTCGATGTAAACCTCAGGTCTCTATATGATACTATTGATATCAGAACACCATGCAGTCAGACTATCTCTCGTACATACATCTCAGTATATATATTCAGAGTATAATCCATACAAACTGGGTTAAAGTGTACCGACTTCGTCAATCGATCCACAATAACCCAGATCAAATATTTTTTGCATAGAGTGATCGATAACCCTGTTACAAAATCCATTAATACTTTTTCCCATTTCCACTAGGAATAGAGATAGGCTAAACAGTCTAGAAGGCACTTGATGTTCCTCTTTGAATTGTTGACATGTTATACATTTCGTTACAAACTCTGATATTGCTCTTTTCATTCCCAGCCACCAATACTGGATCTTTAGATCTTGATACATCTTGTTGTTTCCTGGGTGCATAGTTAGCGGACTATGATGAGCTTTCGTCAGAATCTCTTTCTTCAAATTGCCATCGTCAAGAACGTAAACTTTTCCTCAATAATATAAGCAACCATTTGACTTGATTTCATAATCTAGGGCCTCCCTAGATTCAACTCGTTTCCGCTTTTCAAGGCATTCTTCATCTATCGCTTGTAATTCTTTAATTCGATCCAGCAAAGTTGATTTAAACTGAAATTCTGCTGCCAACGAACCATCACGTCCCAAAGATAATTGTGCGTTCATTGCACGCAGAGTAGAGAATGTCTTTCGGTTAAGAGCATCAGCTACCACGTTAGCCTTTCTAGAATGATAGTCGATTACCACATCATAATCTTTTAGGAACTCGGCCCATCTACATTGTCGCAGATTCAAATTTCGCTGCACCATTAAATACTTCAAACTTTTATGATCAGTGTAATTATAACACTTTTTACCATACAAATAGTGCCGCCAAATTTTTAGAGAAAAATCATAGTCGTCATTTCTAGATCATGAGTTAGGTAGTTCCTTTCATGAGTCTTAAGCTGCCGTGATGCATAGGCTACAACACGACCTTCTTGCATCGGTACGCAACCCAAACCACATTGGGATACATCACTATATAGTGTATATTCTTTCCCCAGCTCTGGTTGTATTAGAACTGGTGCCTCTGTCAAAACTTTATTTAATTTTTCAAAACTCTCTTGGCACTTCTCTATCCACACAAATGTAACACCATTTGTAGTAGGTGTGTAAGTGGTAAAGCAATGATGAGAAGTTTTGCACAAAACGTCAGTAATATCTGGATAATCCCAAGAAACTAAAAACTTCAAAAACATTTTTTGGTGCCTCCCGTCAAGAATGGCTTGTACTTTCTTGGATCAACTCGTATTCCCTTTACCGATACCACATGTCCGAGGAAGGTTACTTCTAACAACCAAAATTCACATTTGGAAAACTTGGCATAAAGTTGTTTGTCTCTTAATGTCTGCAATACTACTCAGAGATGGCGGTCATGATTATCTTCTGTCATCAAATACACCAAAATATCATCAATAAAGACCACCACAAAATGATCCAAATAGGGTTGAAAAACCCTATTCATCAGATCCATAAATACGGCGGGCATATTAGTAAGTCTAAACAGCATCACCAAAAACTCATAGTGTCCATAGCGGGTCCTAAATGTCGTCTTTGGTACATCTTCTTCTTTAACTTTTAACTGATAGTAGCCTGATCGAAGATCAATCTTTGAGAACATTGCTGCACCTCTAAGCTGATCAAATAAATCCTCATTCCTTGGTAACAAATACTTATTCTCTATGGTTACCTTTATTCAGCTGTCAGTAATCTATGCAAAATCGTAAAGAACCATCTTTCTTCTTTACGAATAACACCGGAGTACCCTATGGTGACACACTCGGTTAAATATAGCCCCGGTCTAAAAGCTTTTGCAACTACACTTTCAGCTCCCTTAACTCGGTTGGTGCCATCCTATACGGTGCCATTGATACTAGCTCTGTTCTAGGATAAACATCAATTCCGAACTGTACCTCTCTATCTAGAGGTAATCCTGGTAACTCGTCCAGAAACACATCTTAGAATTCTTGCACAGTCGAGATATCCTCTACCATCTTGGTTGAAGTTCACGTATCCACCACATAAATTAGATACGCCTTACATCCATTACACAACAACCTCTGGGCAATCGTTGCAGAGATCACTGAACCCAAACAATCATTTCTTTCTCCCACTACGATCACCTCAGAACCATCGGGTCCTTGAAGTACCAATATCTTCTTTTTATATTTAACATCCGCAGTATATGCAAATAGCCAATCTATTCCAAGAATAACCTCAAATTCATGGAATGGTAGTTCCATTAAGTCTACCAGGAACTCAACCCCTTAAATCACTAACGGACAATTCTTGCATATCTTACTCACTCTTACACTATGTTCGAGTGGATTACTGGCAATCACATTACTAGTAATACTCTCCACATAAATCTTCCTTTTTGTGACCAACTTAGAGCTAATATATGAGTGGGTAAAACCAGGATCTACTAAAGCAAGTACAGGTTTACCATAAAGTTGGAAAATACCTGCTATGATGTCTGGGTCATGCTTATCTTCATCAAAGCGGATATTATATACACGAGCTGGGGTCAAGAATTCCCTATTTGATGCAGCTTCAGAAACTATCTGGGATAGTGTCCTAGGTTGCCCACCACCTCGACCTCTGGGAGAGTGGCTGCAAATCTTTCAGACTGAGTAAGCTTTCCAACTTGCTCCTCCGGGAAGTCTCTAATAAAATGCTCAGTGCTACCACACCTATAGCAAGCTCATGTAGTTGCTTGACAAACTCCCAGGTGTTGTTTCCTGTAGAACTCACACTCTAGAACTGGAGGTCTGCTCGATCCAGCAGCCGATGACTGAGCATACCGAGACTTCTTTCCTGAAGGATTCTTACGTGTAGATCTAGATGCCACCCTACTTTGAGATCGCTTACTTTTACATTGTTTAGACTGCACCGAGGTAAAAGTCTCACGGGCCTTTTTGACGCTCTAAAAGTCTAAGCTCTGACGCGTTCCATATAGGCTCTTTCCATGGCATTTGCCATGTTCATTGCATCCTGGTATCCTGATAAGTTCATACCTAATAGGAACTCTTTGGGCCTCAGGTGAAGCCCCTCAATGAACCAATCACAGCGAGATTTCTTAGTTGGCATTAGATCAACTGCATACCGACTCAATTTATTGAATTCTAACTCGTACTCGTATACAATATGAGTACCTTGCTTAAGATTCATAAATTGTTGCAGCATCTCTATCATAAACTGATCAGTAATATACTTGGCTTTAAATGCTTTTTGGAAAAATGCCCACGTCACCTCTGCAGCTGGCACTGACGTATTGACATTAGACCACCAAATGCGAGCATGTTCTCGTAGCAAAGATACAGCTCCCTGTAGTTTTTAGTATCCGTACAATTTAACTCTTCCAACATCACCTTAACATCATTTAACCATAAATCGACAGCCATCAGACCACATTCTCACTGAAATTTAGGAGCTCTCATTTTCTTGAGCTCCTTAGCAGTCGATGCTCTTGCAGGTACAAGAGCTGAAATTGGAGCTGGTGTAGGCGCTGGAGGCTGAAGCCTCACAAACATTGCTTCTAATGCCTAAACTAATGCCCTTTATTCTTGAGCTGGAGCTCCCTGCTGCGCAGGTGGCTCAGCCGAGGCAGAAACAAGGGGTGAAACATATTGCACCTTGTTAATACCACTTCGAGCCTCTTCCTGGCCCTCATGATTCGTCGTATGACGAGATCCCACAGTGTCCAACATTATCTACTACAAACATAATCAAGATCATGTTAATAAGGAGAAGCACCGAGTTATAAAAGTAGTACATTAGTAACATAACATCCTAGGGGCATGTACACATTGACAAAATCATATCAAACTCGGTTTAACATCTAGAACTGGCTAAACATGTAGCTCTGATACCACTAAACGTAACACCCTTAAAGTATACTTGTAAGCCGAATATACATTAAATATGTCACAATATTGTTTAGCTGAATTCCAGGCTTGTAATTTTTTTTAAAACAATTCCAACAATTAGTTTTACAGTTTCATCTTTTTCCTCAGTTTTCAATTAAAAACTGTCTCAGTCAAACACAGCTAGTTTTAACCATAAATTTGTTTGTAAAACATATAAGTCAGTTAATAATGTAAAAATATGATTTAGGGTGATGACTATGTGTGCTGCATAGACCCTTTCTAGATTTTGAAATCGTTATGTGATAGACGATAAACAATATTTAAACCATGTAAAATGTCATCATCGAGTTTACTAATATCATACATCTAATTCATATTACTAAAGTTAATCATTCTTGTAACTTATAGCTAAGTTATAAATTTAATAATACAAAATAGCTGCTAATTAAAAATACGTATACATGCCCACTAGTCTAGGATGTATAAGTACATACTGAAATTTTGCAGGCAATAACTTGATTCCCAAAAGTATAGCTCCTTTTCCGCTAATGCTAGTCCGAAACCTATGTGTGAAAAGAACACACGCTAAGTATAAATTAGTGAGGTAAAAACAATATCATATAACATAACAAGATAACACAGTTCCTGCAAAATGGCAAGCAAGTCCCAGAACAGCTTATATCAACTTATCATATCATTGAGGTAAAGATAAAATACAGATAATTATGTATCTAAACATACCAGAACATATCAAGTATATAAGTTTATTCACATGCAGATTAGTATTTTTAAGATAATAGCCCAAGGTATACTGTATGAGATCAAGGTACGCGAGTCACCTAAAATAGACACCGTAGTGTCTAACTGAATAGACAGATGAGTATGTACTCGAGGACGCTCTTTGCTCTTCATATAAGCACCTCTTTAGTGCACTTAACACCATGGGCTTAGATCCCCAAGGTGGATGTGGCACTGTAGTACTCACAATAACAGACAAATATCAGAACCGAAAATGCAGGTGTTAAGACTCTATGGCATGCCAACTATACCCGACTCTTATGATGTAATACTTGGGCAACAGAAATAATATGATCAAATGTCATCAGATAAATAGAATGGCAGTTCATACCCTAAATAAATCAAGTATAATGTATCAGGTAAACATACCGTCTTAAGGATAAAATAGTACGCATATCACTTGTCATGCCATTTCCATAAATCATAATATAAAATTTCAGATAATATAATATCGTTACTAACTTTTAAGGTCGACTTATAGTAAGTCTTCCTTTTAGTAACATCACATACATATAAGCATTGCACTCACATGAGTAGCACAAAACCGGCCTCACTAAGCTTAATTATGTTCTTTTTCCTTGCCTCTCGTACTAGTACCTCCTTTAGAATTCTTAGGAATTGCAAAATATTAATCGAACACATGCACAATACTTGTTAGATTCATATCTAACATTACTTAAACATGTTACAGAACATTCTTAGTCGAATATAAAATATTTCCAAAATTTTCCTTTATTCTTTAGTGATTGCCGAAATAGTCCTTAAGGTCCTTAGTGACCATTTTGGACAACAAACCAATTATTCAAGTTTGAATAATTTCCACATATTTCCATTATTATTTATCTACTTTGAACCTTTACTCTTCAATCACTAACCTTCGCTAAAGCGACATTTTAGTCACTAATAATACAAATAAACTTGCAAACATGTACCAAATCTTTAATCCAACATTCCTATAATTTTTTTTCAAATTTTTAAACAAAAGGCAAATTGGTCCCCCTTTAAACTTTACTTGCCTCCTAAAATCAATACTAACTTCATATAACATATTCGAATCATAAAATAACATATTAATTTTTTTACAAAATTACTCCAACATTTCTTCATTTGACCGAATCGGTCACTAACCTTCCAAAGGTTTGATTTTCATTCAAATAACAACCTAACATGCTTAAATTAGTTTTCCCATCATATATTCCTCATTTCCATCATCAAACCAAAATTCAAGAATAAACCCTTCTACTTTCTACCTTTAGCCGAAATGGTCTTTCATTATTCAAGGACTTATTTTTGATCCAGTTGACAAATTTAAGCTTGTATAATCTTAATCTCTTCAATTCCATCGCTAGAATAAAACTCAAAACAAAACCCCTTAATTCTTCCTCCAAGCCAAAATGATCACTTTGGAATCTAATAAAGGATTTTGTATTCGAACTTCATATTCATACTCCATGTTTCATAAATCATCCAAGTTCATCCTTAATTCAAACCCCTAAATAAAATCCCAAATTCTAAGATTAGGGTTTATAACTTTGAACATGGAATAAAACTAAATTCAAGCTTGTTATCATCTCTATATCACTTGATTTACTTAAATCAAGCCTTAATCCTAACATGGTTCATGAAATTCCAATTTCTCTTTCTTCAAGAACATGAACTACTCTTCATATTACCATGGAAAATTACTATCAAAAGAAAGAGCATTAAGCATAGATCATTTTTTTCCAAAGCAACATACCTTGATTCAACTTTGGAGCCTTCAAAATTGCCAATGATTTTTTTTGTATTCTTTCCCCTAAGCTTCCTTGAGTTCACGAAATAGAGAAGAAAAGATGAGCAAATTTTTGTTCATCTTTGACTTATAATTTTGAATTTAATCTAATATTGCCACTTGTAATTACTTAAATACATTTTAATTTCATTTAATTATTTAATCTTAAATCCAAGGGCTCAAATTAATCCTATCATCAATCAATGGCTAGGATTAAATCTTGAGATGTGAAATTACTAAATGCCCATGCCATTTCCAAAATATTTCAAAATTGCCATTGGAGGCAAAATGACTAACTTGCCCTCAACTATTCACAATTTCATCTAGTTTGCCATTTTGTAAAAAAAATTCAACTAAATGTAGTTGGATTCTAACTTGTTAGGATATTTGTTTTGTATAATAATTGAAAAATAGTTTTGGACTAAATTGAAAAGGTTTCAAAAGTGTTTTTAAGTCCAAACAGCTTGAAAATAAGTTTGAGAAGTTTTGGAAATGTTTTAAACGTTTTAAAGTAGCCAAACTCAAGTTTTTAGCACTACCGTGTCGATACAGTTACACCCCGTATCGATACACTTTAGGTTTTCAGCTATAGAAATTTTCATGAACCAGAACCCCATATCGATACGGTCCTTAGCGTATCGATACGGTTAGGGTCATACCGGTACGCCTATACGTGTATCGATACCCTATGTTTTCAAACCCCTAACGGCTATTTTCCCTACAGAGTACCGATACACTGTATTGATAGACTTCAAAGGTGTATCAATACACGCAGTGTATCAATACACTTCAAAGGTGTATCAATACACGCAGTGTATCAATAAACTCCAGAGGTGTATCCATACATCTTATCGATACACTTTATAGGTGTATCGATACACCAAGGTTAAAGAGCATAATGACCAATTTCTGAAGAACGCATATCGATACGAGAAACCCGTGTATCGATACAGTTAACTCTAGAACTACATTTATTGCGGGAAATAAAGTCTCCAATGGCTCCAAATCATCCTCAACGGTCTCCAATGGCTAGGAACTCATTCCACATTATAAAAGAAGACCTTGAACACTTGAAGAAGGTTAGAGAACATATCCAAGCATGTTGATCAAGAGAATTTGAGTCCAATTCTTATTTCTTCATTTCTCTTGTACATATTCTAGAGAGTGCTTTTATTGTAAATCTTTTGTACTCTTTCTTGGGAGCTTAATTGTGTAAACACCCACCTTGTGAGGTATTTAGTTTATCAAACAAATCCCTTGTAAAAGGAGAGGTTCTAGTTTAGCCTTAGACAAAAATTAGAGTGGTTCTATCTTAGCCAAGTTAAAAGATAGGGTTGCAAAGGTTTCCTCCTAAGACTTGAAAAGGGGAAGAATTCATAGTGAATTAGGAAATCATTAGTGGTGTGCTATGGTAGTGGATGTAAACTCGGCTGGGTAGTCGAACCACTCTAAAATCCTTGTGCATTTTGTTCAATTATTTATCGGTTTTCGACAATTCAACCAAACATAAAAAACAACCCTTTTGACGGTAATCGGAGATCGATTCGAGCGTGAAACAAGCCTTTCATAACTAGACGTATTGAAATATTCATAAAATAATATTTTATGAATTTTCCATAGCTTTTGGAACTGTCTTAAAAATTCCAGTTCGATCCGATGTACTGATAATTACATGAGAATTTTTATCGGATACAATTCCTCTTAGAAATCTTATAACAATAATCCATTACAAATATTATTGACTCATATTGAATCCTTTTTATCAGTCAAAAATACTGACATGGGACCTTCCTAGCAAGTCACCCATCCTATGGCCAAAGCACGCTTAACTGCAAAGTTCGATCAAAATTCGATATCTTATATTGCATTTTCATTCCCGGGACCTATATCAGATTTTATTCCTTAGGAGCCTATACTTTTCCCATCTTTAGACTCTAGACACCAACTTTTGACATACTGTCATTTTGGTCACTAAACTTTATCCTTCAATTCTCATTCCAATTTTTTATCGGATTTTAACCAAACTTTGCAAGTACCCTATTCAGCTTACTCTCTTTCACATGATGCCTTATAATCTCAAAAATTCCTTTTTCTAAAGCTTCCAATTTAAGAAATCCTAACTTTTGCCTTTTGTCGTTTTAGTCACTAAGTTAGCTTTTAAGCTATAATCATAGTACTAAATGCCCCTTAATTAACATAGCAAATTTTGAGGTATTACAAGATCGAACTTAAAAAAATTATTTTTTAGGGAAAATACCAAATTGTTTTTGACTTCGTTAACGGATCAAGTACTTTTTGGGTCAAATATTTTTGAAAAATCACTACATATAATATTAATTAATAATAATAGATAAATAAATAACAATGAATAAAAAAATAAAAATAATTAAACAAACAATAGGGTTTCAGTGAGGTTAGAGCTGGATTTGTCGGTGACCTAACTGTAGGGAAACGTGGATACACCTCATGGCGCAGCGAAAAAATTATCTGGCGAATTTCACCAGTGATCCATGTACGAGGAATGTATCCGAGGTGAAAAGGATGAAACATTACCATAATTAAATCTGATAATCGTAGGGACGTAGGAGAATCAAATTCCGTCAGCACGATGTCGAATCCTAGTTGTCATAACAACGTTCCGACCTCTACGCAGTCCACCCGAATTAAATGAATAATATTTTACTTCTTTAACTGTTAGAGAGTTTTTAGCAGTAGGCATATCTTTGGCTGGTAGACCTTATGCCTTTATATAGCATTCAAAACCCTAATCCTAATTAAATTCAAATTTATAAAATATACAATATATTTAACCGAATATAATTAAATATGTAGAATATAATTATACTTCAATTATGTTTCTTTAGGGATAGATATATTTTAATAGTGTTTGATAATTACAAAAGTTATCTAGTATTAAAAAATATATAAATGAAATTATATAATTACAATAATTATAATAATTTTGGTTTCTAGTAAAATTGTAACACCCTAACTAGTATTCTATATTAAATACTAATTAGAGTATCACATAAAGAATATAAATTTTTTTATCACGTAGAATCACATTTTGAATTTTTATCCCATCAAATTAAATCCAATTTTGGGCAGCAATCTAACAATTCTTTCCTATAATATATAAGGAATATTACTGCCTAAAATAAAAATCTACCCGATTGCTCTATTACTCTTATCTAGTTATTACCCGATTTTAAAATTTAATATAACCACTCATCATCATTATAAACATAAACTAGTTTATAAGTTATTACAAACCATGCATAAACTAGTAGCTAACCGACTAATTCTAACATATACATGCCATCTAAAAACATCAAGACACATCAAAAGATGTTATTACTGATACCATGTTTATATTTCGGATAGGTAGGATGCCCGCTCCTTACTCCGATTTTTGCCTTTTACCTACGCGTGAAAACCATCACACGCTAATTATATACTTAGTGAGGCAATAATAATATCTAGTGCAATATAACATAACTATAACTAATAACATGTAACTGTATTCATGCATTTTGAATCACTAATATGTCTTACCATTTTGTTAATTATATATCAACATAATATAAACCGGATATAACTTTCTTACCAATATTACTTGCCATAATTTTAAGAGTTTATAACTCTTTCACATGATTATCAATTATTAACAATATCATAGCCCAAATATAACCTATGAGGACCCTGGGTACTCGAGTCAAAGATGCACCGAAATGATAATACACATAAGGTCGTGCCCACCATAATACACATAAGGTCATTCCCACCATATGCACTAAGTGTCCTTTATATACACTATAGTGCTAAACCGGATAACCAAATATGCAGCCTGCTACTGGACTCTATGGCATGCCAACTATACCCTATCCCCCAATGACTATTTGGGCATAATTTTCGTATTTATTTCATCCATGGCAATATATATCAACATAATTTAACATCGGGCAGTTCATACCCGAAATAACATTCATAGTATAAGATCATTTATAACTAGTGATCCATGCATTAATGTTCATCTTTTGACATATTTAAAATATGTCAATCATATGATCAATGACATAAATGTCATGCCAATATATAAACCAGGTAGACTTATCGCAAGTCTCCCCATTGATGTATAAAACATCCATGTATCATGTTATGTATGCATTGCACTCACCTGATGCCTCACTAGTAAACCTTACTATTGCTTTAACTTTACTCTTGAACTTTTTCCTTGTCCTTAAGCTTGCTTGTAAAATGATCTTGATCACGGTCACGATCTATAAAATCATCATTTCCAAACGCGTACATTTCAAAGCATATGTTAGTATCATTCTAACATAGACACATATATTAGGAATAAAATTCCTAAAAATCCTTTATTATTCATAACCATCACAAATTCACAAGAAAATCTCAAATCTCATAATATAACCATAAAATGAATTCTTTTAGAACTCACCTTAACTTTCCAAATTATTCAAAATGGTCCCTTGCCATTGAACTTCAAATTAAAACATTAAACAACATATTCAAGTATTCCAAGAACACATTCAAGCTTAACACATTAATTTCTAATCACTTTCCATATCATTCTCAAAATTTCCTTAATATGCCATTTGGTCCTCAACACTTTGTAAACTTCCAAATTGATCCAAACAACATTTTAAGCCTTGTAAAATCATTTTCACATCATTTCTAGCCTTAGGAAATTTTTTTCATAATTTTACCCTAATTTATCCCTATATGCCAAATATGAAGAGTCTTTTTACCCAAATTTTCCAACTTGATTCAAGCATGAATTCAACTTCTAAACCTCATTTCCAAGCTTCTATAATCATTCCCATATCAAAATCAATCCAAATTCAACTTCACATCAAAACCCTAACTTTAAACAAATTAGGATTTAACCACTTTCAAGTAATTTCAATCATAATATAAGCTTGGATATGATTCTACAACAACAACTTCATCAAAATCTAATCTTAAATCATCATATTTAAACATCCCTTTCATCCAACAAAATCACAAAACTAAGGTTTCAAGCAAGGAAAACATGAATAAATGGTACCAAAAGATACAGAATTTCATGGAGATAAATTTCATATTTCATACTTTCATCCAAAATCTAACTTAATAAGCTGAAAATCAAAAATGAAATTTTCTCTTACCTTAGAAGAGGGTTTTGAACAAGGAGAATATTTGGGAGATATCTCTTGAATTTTCTTTTGTTTCAAAATTAGCCATTTCTCATCTAATTTAAAAATCCAATTAAAATCTCTTTTATAGCAAAATGACCATTTTACCCTTGTAATCCAATTTTTCATATTTTTCCACATGCCCACCTACTCATCCAAGGGTCAAAAATAAACCAAGTAGTTAGTGATTACCAACTTTGCCCTTGGAATTTTCCAAAATTACCATCTTGCCATTTTTCATCCAATGGCTCATATTTAACATGGAAAACCTATTTTAATCCAATCTTCCTTGTTAAATCCTACCATTTTAAAACATGTAAATGACATTTTTAACCTTGCTTTATCATCCCTTAAAATATCTTGAATATCCAATTCGATCTGATTATCCGAATATTTTTCCAAACTTTATCACTTTTTAGCCAATAATGTAAACTTCGTACGAAAAATCCGAGTAACACGAAAGCATCATTCTTGGGGGTGAACTATTCATTTACGAGACTAAATTACATAACTTTTGGAACTTACATTTTAGTCCTTAAACTTTTCCAAAGTTTATACTTTGACCACCAAACTTTCAAAATTTTCAGTTTGGTTACTAGCCAAAATTTGGGATATTACAATTCTCCCCCTTAAGAAAATTCGTCCTCGAATTTTCCTTACATACTTGGCTCAAAAAGGTAAGGATACTGCTTTTTCATTGTTTCCTTTGTTTCCCAAGTAGCTTCTTCTACTTTGTGATTTCTCCATAGAACTTTAACTAGAGGAATCTTCTTGTTCCTTAATTGTTTTTCTCCTTGGGCCAAAATTTTTACAGGTTCTTCATCATAAGTCAAATCTGATTGAATCTCGATCTCTTTTGGTGTAATAAAATGTGAATGATCTGATCGATATCTTCGCAGCATGGACACATGAAATACATGATGAACCTTACTCAACTCCGGTGGTAAAGCTAGTTGATACGCCATTGGACCAACCCTTTTTAAGATTTCATAAGGACCAATGAATCTTGGACTAAGCTTTCCTTTTCGTCCAAAGCGTAATATCTTTTTCCAGGGTGAAACCTTTAAGAATACTTTATCTCCAACTTCAAACTCTATATCCTTTCTTTTAAGATCTGAATATGACTTTTTTCTGTCAGAAACAGCTTTGCGATTATCTTGAATTATTTTTACCTTATTCTCCATTTCTTAAACAAGATCTGGTCCAATGTTTTTTTGATCCTCCAACTCGAACCAATTCAACGGTGTTCGACATTTTCTTCCATATAATGCCTCATAATGTGCCATCCTTATACTCGATTGATAACTGTTGTTGTAGGCAAACTCAACCAATGGAAGATATTTTTCCCAGGAACCTTTAAAATTAATTATGCATGCTCTGAGCATATCTTCAAGTATCTGAATAGTTCTTTCTGATTGTCCATCTGTTTGAGGATAGAAAGCAGTACTGAAATGTAGCCGAGCTCCCAATGCTTCATGTAGCGCACTACAAAACCTTAAAGTGAACCTTGGATCTCTATCAAAGATAATAGACATCAGAACTCCATGCAATCTAACAATTTCCTTAACATATAGCGCCACCAATTTGTTCAAGGAATAGTTTGTTTAAACCGGTATGAAATGTGTCGTCTTAGTCAATCGATCCATAATCACCCAAATCGAATATTTCTTACTTGGCGTTAATGGTAAACCTGTTACAAAATCTATAGTGACCTTTTCCCACTTCCATTGTGGAATTGAGATTGGTTGAAGCAATCCCGATGGAGCTTGATGTTTTGCCTTTACTTGTTGACAAGTTAAGCATCTAGCAACAAACTCAGAGATATCTCGTTTCATACCAGACCACCAAAATTGACTTTTTACGTCTTGATACATTTTGTTACCTCCTGGATGCATTGTTAAAGGACTGAAATGTGCTTCTGAAAGTATTTCCCTTTTTAGACCTTCATCTTCAGGAATATACACACGTCCCCTATAGTATAGGCATCCATTTGATTTTATTTCAAGGTCTTTAGATTCACCATGCTCAACTTGATTCTTCTTTTCCAAGCATTCTTTATCCTTTGCTTGCAACTCTTTAATCCTTTCTATCAAAGTAGGCTTGATTTGAAGCTCAACCATTATTGCACCATTTTCCTGTAACCTTAACTAAGCATTCAATGATCTCAAGGCAGAAAATGTTTTCTGGCTAAGTGCATCTGCTACCACATTAGCCTTCCCTGGATGGTAATCAATGATTACATCATAGTCCTTGATCAATTCTATCCATCTTCTTTGTCTCAAATTAAGCTCCTTTTGAGACAACAATTATTTCAAACTTTTATGATCTGTGAAGATGTAACACTTTTCACTATATAAGTAGTGACGCCAAATCTTCAAAGCGAACACCACTG
This sequence comes from Hibiscus mutabilis, assembly GCA_019671005.1. Taxonomy (NCBI): domain Eukaryota; kingdom Viridiplantae; phylum Streptophyta; class Magnoliopsida; order Malvales; family Malvaceae; genus Hibiscus; species Hibiscus mutabilis. The sequence goes on from CM033756.1 coordinate 43,011,166, forward strand.
CAGCCAACTCTAGATCATGAGTAGGATAATTCCTTTCATGAGTTTTGAGTTGTCGAGATGCATACGCTACAACCTTTCCTTCTTGCATTAATACACACCCCAAACCATTATGGGATGCATCACTATAGAATGTGAAATCTTTCCCAGATTCTGGTTGTACCAAGACATGAGCTTCTGTTAATATCTTATTCAATTTGTTGAAGCTTTCTTAACATTTATCTGTCCAAACAAATGGCACATCTTTTCTTAATAGCTTAATTATTGGAGCGGCAATCTGTAATATCCTAATTTTTGGCTAGTGACCAAATGTAAATTTTGAAAGTTTTATGGCTAAAATATAAACTTTGGAAAAGTTCAGGGACCAAAGTGTAATTTTCAAAAGTTATATATTTTAGTATCGTAAATGAATAGTTCACCCCCAAGAGTGACGCTTTCGTGTTACTTGGATTTTTCGTACGGAGCTTGTATTTTTGGCTATTAAGAGATAAAGTTTAGAAAAATATTCGGATAAGCAGATCGAATCGAAAATTCAAGATATTTAATATGAAGTTAAGAATAAAGTATTCCTTAAAAGTTTCACCTTGGAAGGAGGTGATATGGTTTGGACAAAAAGGGAAGCTGAGTTATACTCAGCGTGTATTTTTGTTATACACGTAGGTAAAAGGAGTTAGGATCGAACAACTTTTGCATCGCCTTCTACTATGGAAGTACCAAATCGACAGGTTAATTTCAGTACTTATGACATCCTTGTTTTGTGTATTTAATGGTGGCATGTATTTGATAAAGCTGTCTTTTGTTAAAATACTGTATTCTAATATGTAATAGTTTTATAAATCTTTTGTAGATGTTAATTATTATTATATGTTTTGATATGATTATATTATTTACGTAAAAAGTTTTACTATCGGATATTAAATATTTATTTTATTTCTAAATTAGATAAAGTTAAATGTGCTTGGATTAGGGAAACAAGATGGGTGACCACTGGGAATTTATCTTAAAATTTTTTAAATTACCCGGTTTCTGATTAAAAGACCGTTTTAAAAAGTCATGACATTTCTGACTCGTGATGAGCGTACGATCATGGGAAGGGGGTGTTACACAATCATTGAAAAATCTTTCATAAACCACCGATAATAACCAGTTAATCCCAAGAAACTTTTCACTTTAGAGACATTTTGAGGAACTTTCCATTCGATTATTGCTTGAACCTTCTTAGGATCAACTCGAATTTCTTCCGCAGAGACTATGTGTCCAAGGAAAGCTACTTTCGACAACCAGAATTCACACTTTGACAGCTTTGCATATAATTTCTTTTCTCGGAGGATCTGAAGAACTACTCGCAGATGAGTATCGTGATCCTCTTTAGTTTTTGAATAAACCAATATATCATCTATGAATACCACCACAAATTGATCTAAATATGGATGAAATATCCTATTTATCAGATCCATAAAAGCTGTTGGTGCATTTATAAGTCCAAAAGGCATTACTACAAACTCATAATGCCCGTATCTAGTTCTGAAAGTTGTCTTTAGTATATCTACTTCTTTGATCTTCAATTGATAATACCCCGATCGAAGATCAATTTTAGAAAAAACTGTTGCTCCTTTAAGTTGATCAAAGAGGTCATCAATCCTTGGTAAAGGATATTTATTCTTCACCGTCACTTTATTAAGTTGACGGTAATCCACACACAACCTCATTGATCCATATTTCTTTTTCACAAATAGGACTAGAGCTCCCCAAGGTGATATACTTGGTCGTATAAAACCTTTATCCAATAATTCTTGTAATTGAGTCTTAAGCTCTTTAAGTTCTGTAGGAGCCATCCTGTAAGGTGCCATTGATATTGGTGTTTTGTCCAGGAAGCACATAAATACCAAATTCCACCTCTCGATCCGGAGGTAATCCTGATAATTCATCCAAAAACATATGGAAATTCCTGCACTGTAGGTATCTTTTCCAAATCTATCTTTATTTCCAGAGTATTTATCACGTGAGCTAAATATGCTTCATACTCATGTGATAATAACTTTCCAGCAGTTATAGCAACAAACTCATTGCTCAAATAATTCTGCCTTTCTCCCTCAAATATTATTTCCAAACCATCTGATCCTTTTAAAACTATCCTTTTTAATCGATATTCAACCATAGCGTCATATGCCGATAGCCAATCCGTTCCAAGAATAACTTCAAACTCTTGGAAAGGCAACTCCATAAGATTGGCTAGAAATTCTCTTCCTTGGATCTTTATATGACATTTTTTACATATTCGAACTACTTTGGCGCTTTATCCTAGGGTATTAATAACAACTACCTCACTCGAGATTAGTTCTACCGGAATATTTCTTTCAAATACTACTTTAGAGCCAATATATGAATGGGTAGAGCCTGGATCAATCAATGCAAAAATAGATCTGCCAAAGAGTTCGATCATACCTGCTACGATCTCTGAATTATTTCGATCATGAGCAGTCTTGATATTGCATACTCGAGCAGCAACCTTATCTTCTCGACTAGGTTAGTCATAGATACTCCTGGTTTGCCACCTTTATTTCCTCTGTTTTTCTGAGGTGATGAGAATGTCAGATCAAGGTGAAGCTCTGGACAACTCTTCTTGAAATGACCAACTTGTCCACAATGATAGCGTTCTCCACCAGCGAACCAGCATTGACCAGAGTACCTCTTTCCACAATGTTCGCATTCTGAAATAGGACGAAGTTTGGAACCCCGAGTAACCACAGTAACAGTCTGAGCCTGCTTCGACTTCCCTCTAGAATATCCCTTTTTAGCGGAGAAAGCTGATGTCGTTGGATTTTGTTGTGGAAAGCCTTCATTGCATTTAAATGACGATGCAGCAAAAGAACTTCCAGATCTTTTTCCAGTCTGAACTTGTTTTCCCGCTTTTTCCTCGAGGTCTACTTTCTCCATAGCTTTTGCTCGATTCACTACCTCTTGAAAGGTGATGAAATTGCGGGAAACCAATACCCTTTTATATTGAGAATCCAACCCAGCTATGAATTTATCGATTCTAGATTTTTCGATTGGAAGAAACTCTTATGCAAATCGGCTCAATCTATGGAATTCACATTCATATTCATATACTGTCCTATCCGATTGCTTCAAATCCAGGAACTGATGCCTTATTTCTTCAATGAACAGGTCTCCAATATACTTTTCTTTGAATTCTTTCAGAAAGAATTCCTATTAATATGTTCTGGCGAAACTCGTGCAGTGGCTACATTCCACCACACGCTCGCTTGCTCCATCATAAGGGATACTACTCCTTCTAACTTTCCTTGATCATCGCAAGGAATCCTACTCAACATGATCTTAATATCATTCAACCAGTAATCAGCGGCCATTGGATCAACATCAGTATCACCTTTAAATTCTGGTGCTTTCATTTTCCTTAATTCCTTCGGAACTGATACTAATGCTCGCTAATTTATAATAGCATCCAATGCCTAAAGAAATAAGCATTGATCTTGCTCAGACATATTTCTTTGATCTTGAGCTAATGGCTTTACGTTCTGCTATCCCGGAGGCAGATTTTGATTCACCTCATTACTTCCACTCTTAGCAGGCATATCATGCTCGATTGCCTGACGAGACTCCCGATGATATGACATCTGTTAAATGTCACAATCATCCCTTATAAGTAAGGAGTGACGATACTAATTACTAGGCATCCAATTATTTTCATACAAATATCAGTAATTTTGAAATCCTAGTGGCATGTATATAATTCTGACTATTAACAAACCCAATCCGTATCCAGAACCGGCTAAACTTGTAGCTCTGATACCAATAAATGTAACACCCTAACTAGTATTCAATATTAAATACTAATTAGAGTATCACATAAAAAATATAATTTTTTTATCGCGTAGAATCACATTTTGAATTTTTATCCCATCAAATTAAATCCGATTTTAGGCAGCAATCTAACAATTCTTTCCTATAATATATAAGGAATATTACTGCCTAAAAACTACCTAAAATAAAAATCTACATGATTGCTCTATTTACTCTTATCTAGTTATTACCCGATTTTAAAATTTAATATAACTACTCATCATCATTATAAACATAAATTGGTTTATAAGTTATTACAAACTATGTATAAACTAGTAGCTAACCGACTAATTCTAACATATACATGCCATCTAGAAACATCAAGACACATCAAAAGATGCTATTACTGATACCGTGTTTATATTCTGGATAGGTAGGATGCCCGCTCCTTACTCCGATTTCTGCCTTTTACCTACGTGTGAAAACCATCACACGCTAAGTATATACTTAGTGAGGCAATGATAATATCTAGTGCAATATAACATAACTATAACTAATAACATGTAACTGTGTTCATGCATTTTGAATCACTAGATATGTCTATATATCAACATAATATAAACCGTTTATAACTTTCTTACCAATATTACTTGCCATAATTTTAAGAGTTTATAACTCTTTCACCCGATTATCAATTATTAACAATATCATAGCCCAAATATAACCTATGGGGACCCTGGGTACTCGAGTTAAAGATGCACTGAAGTGCTAATACGCATAAGGTCGTGCCCACCATATGCACTAAGTGTCCTTTATATACACTATAGTGCTAATCCGGATAACTGAATATATAGCGTGCTGCTGGACTCTATGGCATGCCAAGTATACCCTATCCCTCAATGACTTATTTGGGCATAATTTCTGTATTTATTTCATCCATGGCAAGGTATATCAACATAATTTAACATTGGCAGTTCATACTCAAAATAACATTCATAGTATAAAATCATATATAACTAGTGATCCATGCATTAATATTCATCATTTGACATATTTAAAATATGCCAATCATATGATCAATGACATAAACGTCATGCCAATATATAAACCAGGTAGACTTATCGCAAGTCTCCCCAATGATGTATAAAACATCCATGTATCATGTTATGTATGCATTGCACTCACCTGATGCCTCACTACTAAACCTTATTATTGCTTTAACTTTACTCTTGAACTTTTTCCTTGTCCTTAAACTTGCTTGTAAAACAATCTTGATCACGGTCACGATCTATAAAATCATCGTTTCCAACACAAATACATTTCAAAGCGTATGTTAGTATCATTCTAACATAGGGCACATATATTAGGAATAAAACTCCTAAAAATCCTTTATTATTCATAACCATCACAAATTTACAAGAAAATCTCAAATCTCATAATATAACCATAAAATGAATTCTTTTAGAATTCACCTTAACTTTCCAAATTATTAAAAATGGTCTCTTGCCATTGAACTTCAAATTCAAACATTAAACAACATATTCAAGTATTCCAAGAACACATTCAAGCTTAACACATTAATTTCTAATCACTTTCCATATCATTCTCAAAATTTCCTTAATATGCCATTTGGTCCTCAACACTTTGTAAACTTTCAAATTGATCCAAACAACATTATAAGCCTTGTAAAATCATTCTCACATCATTTCTAGCCTTAGGAAAATTTTTCATAATTTTTCCCTAATTTATCCCTATAGGCTGAATATGAAGAGTCTTTTTACCCAAAATTTCCAACTTGATTCAAGCATGAATTCAACTTCTAAACCTAATTTCCAAGCTTCTATAATCATTCCCATATCAAAATCAATCCAAATTCAACTTCACATCAAAACCCCAACTTTAAACAAATTAGGATTTAACTACTTTCAAGTAATTTCAATCATAATATAGGCTTATGATTGTACAACAACAACTTCATCAAAATCTAATCTTAAATCATCATATTTAAACACCCCCTTCATCCATCAAAATCACAAAACTAAGGTTTCAAGCAAGGAAAGCATGAATAAATGGTACCAAAAGATAGAGAATTTAATGGAGATAAATTTCATATTTCACGCTTTCATCCAAAATCTAACTAAATAAGCTTGAAAATCAAAAATGAAATTTTCTCTTACCTTAGAAGAGGGTTTCAAACAAGGAGAATATTTGGGAGAAATCTCTTGAATTTTCTTTTGCTTCAAAATTAGCCATTTGTCATCTAATTTAAAAATCCAATTAAAATCTCTTTTATAGCAAAATGACCATTTTTCCCTTGTAATCCAATGCTTCATATTTTTCCACATGCCCAACTACTCATCCAAGGGTTAAAAATAAACCAAGTAGTTAGTATTACCAACTTTGCCCTTGGAAATTTCCAAAATTACCATTTTTCATCCAATGGCTCATATTTAACATGGAAAACCTATTTTAATCCAACGGTCCATGTTAATCCTACCATTTTAAAACATAGAAATGAAATTTTTAACCTTGCTTTATCATCCCTTAAAATATCTTGAATATCCGATTCGATCTGATTATCTGAATATTTTTGCAAACTTTATCGCTTTCTAGCCAATAATATAAACTTCGTACGAAAAATCTGAGTAACATGAAAATATCACTATTCATTTACGGGACTAAATTACATAACTTTTGGAAATTACAATTTAGTCCCTAAACTTTTCCAAAGTTTATACTTTGACCACCAAACTTTCAAAATTTTCATTTTGGTCACTAGCCAAAATTTGGGATATTAAATAAAATCAAATATATATTTATTTTAACTAATTTCGTGTATAATAAGTTTGTACAATTTATATCTAGTCGATATATGTTCTTTTTAATCATAGGGTGTGACCCTTGTAGGTTCGTGTAACATTAGTAGTAATATCTAGAATAATTCTAATATTACAAGCAATGAGTGCCATCTAGCATTACATCATTGCTACCTAAGTTACAAAAAGTCGTGGTTCGACATAACCTCTTCGTGATTAACTCTTTTTATGTATTGCATCCTTTTGTCCTTATATCTAGATTGGACTCAAGTCATGGAATAGTCACACTTGTATAGTCCATCTAATATTTCTTGATGTCTTAAGTAGGCTATTATAAACGAATAACTATGATATCTTATATCAATTTATTCGAGCGGCCTATGATATTACTCCTATGATATTACTCCTATTATGTAGGATGGACAAATCCTATCTTGATCAACTATATCCCACTACATAGATTGTGACATATCTAATTCAGTCATTATAGTATAGTCAGTTACGACACACATTTGACTGTATCAAAATGTGTCACTCACAATATTGAAATAATGATGATCTCAAGTATGAGGATCATACATGTAGTTATTACTATGAACAATGTTGTGACTGTAACATAATAATCCAAGAAACATGCTCATAGCGGGTCAGTCTAGTATGTCGTTCTCTAACCATACTTATGTATTATTTTGACATCTCCATGTCAATGACAACACTTTGTCATCAATCAACTACATATTAGTATTAGTGTATTGTTGTTGTCCATGCCCACAATACTACTCGACTAAGGACATTTAAGAACGACCATGTTATTCTAAGGACTTTATTATAATTCAGTTTGTTTATATATGCGCAGAATAATGACTGAAATAATAATGGCTTTTTATTAATAAACAAGATCAATAAGTACGTCTTTTACAATCATCTTATGATTGGTCTTTGGGCATACTCCAATACTAACTAGGCGCTAGCGGTATTCAAAATGACAACGTTGCGAACGGAGGTGCAAGACCAAAGGGGATCCGGACTAGTCATGTGCAAACGATGGTTGCTGGCTCGGGATAAGAAGCGACACACATGAGAACAATAGCTCATAGTTGGCTTTAGACGAGGGAGAGTTTAATTCCCCATATTTGGGCTTAGGTGTTTTAAAGGTTGGTTCAAAGGTCTGGTGGACCGGTATTAGAGATTTGAGTTAGTTTCGGGATTAAATCAGATTAAATATTTTTAAAGGTGATAAAATTGTGGGAAAATGTTCTAAAATCATTATTAAATATATTAATGATTATGGTGAAATCAATTTTGTAAAAAGAGTTTTGGAAATCGGACATTTTGGACTACAAATCAAAATGCAAACTTTGAAAACTATTTTTAGTGGCTGTTTTGTAAAGAGTTAAAACTTTGAATCTTTAAGGAGCTAATTGCCCAAAAAGTCTAATATCAAACTTTATCCCTTAATTGTCTATTTTTAAAGTATTTTGGAAAATAAAAATAGGCTGGGGGAGAATTAAATGGGTTATTAAGTCTTTTAAGCAAAAATCACAGAACTAACATTCTCAAATATTTTCTCTCTAAAATCTCTCCAGACAAACATCAATTTCTTCTTCAAAATCTTTAGGTAAATCTTTCATTTCTTAAATCTTTTTTTGCAAATGATTTCTTCTTGTTAGTTTTCCAAAACCTTATTGTTTTAACTTTGTTTTCTCATGTAAATCATCCAATTAAGGGAGAAAGCATCCATTAGAGGTAAGGTTCATTCTTCTCCTCTAATGAAAGGTTCTTTACTGAAATTCCCAAGTTGTTGACTCTTTACAATTGTTTTCTAAAGTGTTTTCATAATTTAATTGAGGAAAATTGGTTTAATTTTGTTTGGATTGATGAAATTGACATATTTTGAATTGGATATGTTTTGCTGGGTTTATGATCAGATTAGATCATGATTTTGATGTTTAATTGAGTTAGTAACTCGTTTTTAATGTTGTAATCCCAAAACAAGCTGAATCTCTAATGTTTAAGGTAACAAATCAAGGGTTTTTGTGGTGTTTTTCGAGCTTAATCACTGCTGGAAGTAAAAGGATGTTAGGAAAGAGTTTTTAGATGTTAAGTGATGAAGTTGATGGATTGAATCGTTATATTAGGCTGGGTTAAGTTTTGGAAGGGTTTGATGATACGGATGGTTTTTGAGTGGGCAACTTGAGAATTGTGGGTGATTGCTGTTAGACAATGGTTTGAATGCATAATAATGCACTTGCCCTCTGGTTTTATGTTGTTAAAATAGGGGATAATCAAGGCGACGAAGTTTGATATTGATTATTGCTTGCCGGGAACTCGATTCACATTGGCGAGCAAGGTAAAGTGTATCGCTGAGTGGAAACTAGTTTAAACGCCTTTAAAAGGTTTAATAAAGGTTGTTGGGAGTTTAGGGTAAGCATGAAACACTTACCTAAGCTCGAAAGTAAGTTTCCCTTACTTCGCTCTTGAATATTGGTTTAGATATGAGCATGTTGATTTCATGTTTTGGTGTTAAACATGGTTTAATTTACTACTATAAATGCATGGTTATGAACACATATGCAATAGATTTTATGTATATAAACGCCAGTGAGCATTCGTTTTCTTTCAGGTTGGGAATGGGGTATTACTTTGGGCAATGTGGATTGCATATGTGATTGTTTTGGTTTAATGCATTGAAAAACAATAGGTAAATGGTTTTGTAAATGATATATTGGCTATGTGAGAAGGTAAGAAACAATCGGATATAGATGGCATGCCATATGATTAAAATGCACTATAAAATATGAACAAAATCGATCGTGGCCATGGGTCTTTGAGGTATGGCAGTTTAACAAGGCCTCTCGGACTGTTGGGGACCTCATTTGGGGCATGCAGTTTAACTAGGCAACCAAAATTGATGGTGATCTTGCGGTTTAAATAGGCAAGGTCGGTACACTTGAGGATTAACTAGGCAAGGGTGGTAAATCTCGCGGTTTAACTAGGTGAGGATATCAAATCTTGCAGTTTAACTAGGCAAGGTTTGGGATATCATGCGGTTTAACTATGCATGGTATGAGAGATCCGTGTATCTGATATGTTGGATAGAGGGTAGTCTATCCAGGTCATTATTAATGCCAATATATGTGAAAGTTCATGAGTTGAACCTATTTTAATGCTTTGGAATTTGAGCATGGCTTATGATTTAATGCTTTGGGATTTAAGCATGGTTTATGATTTAATGCTTTAGGATATAAGTATGGAAGTAGTACATGATGCATAAGGGTGATTATGTATGTCTCGGTTGGAGACAAGGAAAATGCTTTGGTTGTTAAGCATGTTTTGGAAATGAATGTTTTGGTTTCAAATGGTTTTTAACACGTCATTGTTTTATGAGAATCCTCACTGAGCATGTGTTCTTACGCTCTCTTTTTCCTAATGATTTGGAGCATTAAGGTTTGGGGTTGCAAGGGCAAGGCTAAAGTGATCCAAGGACAAGGACTAATTTGAGTATGAACTTAGTTTATGTTTTCGGTTAATATGGCAATGTGTTCACCATAATTTTGGGAGTTGTAATATTGTTTATCCCTGGCTTTTGAGCATGTAATGTGCTGGGTTGTAGGGTCATTTTGATGTTGGTATACTTGTTGATAATCTTTTCTTTTGGTTGAAGTTTGATGGTGATCTAGGTGAGCATCTAGTTGACCTTTGATGATTTCCATGTTTAGTTGATTCAAGCAAGTTTGTTATGTTGCTTCAGTTGTGCAAGCATGTTGTGGATGCTTAGATGTGCCAATTGTGAGTTTTGGTTGTTTGGTAAAATGGTTTTAGGAAGCATGCTGATAAGTGTTCAAAAGTACTATTTTTATTACCCTTTTTACTCATATTATTGTTAGACTTAAGCTCATAATAGTTGCATAATTAGTCATTCATGCATTAATTCATGTTTCTTTCCACCGTTGAGCTTGATTACATAACTTGGTGATTTTTGTGGAAAAAGATGCTGCTTTGGTGTGTTTTTGTGTGTGTATGTGCAGGATCACTTGCCAAAGCAATGCCGAGCTAGTTGTCAGGGCAATGCATGAAGGATATGCCGAGCTAGTTGCCAGGGCAATGCATGAAGGAGACGCCGAGCCAGTTGCCATGGCATTTGTCGACAAAGACAAAATGCAATAGGGATGCCGAAATTAATGACTTTACAAGCCCAAGATGACATGGAGCAAGGCCCAAGCCCAAAGGAATTTGATTGCCATGCAGAGATTAAAGAAGAATTAAATTCCAAGAAGATAGGAGAAGTTCTAATAGGAATAAAATTATAATAAAGAATTATATTCTTTAAAGATAATTTAATTCCAACTCATCCTCCTCAAAGAAGGACTTTGGCCTAGCCCTATAAATAGCAAGGAGATTTCGACAATCAAGAGGGAGAGCAAGGGGGAAATTTCGACAAGAGAGCATTAGGGGAATTTCGACTTCTTCTTCTTCTTTTTGCTTCTATTAGATTCATGGTTTGGGGATTATTCTTTGTATATCTTTTGAACCCAACCATGAACTAACTTGATCGGCTATGGTTATTGTGTTTTGTGGTTGTGAGAAACTATTGGTTTTTGTTTAGGTAATAAGAGTTTGTACTTTTCTATTTCAAGGTTTATTCATTCTTGATCCTTATTATTGTTTGCGAGTGAATTGGGAGAGGATCTCGTGATTTCATCCATTTATCTAATATCGGGAGAGTTAGATTCAAGAAACGAATGAATATGATCTTTATTCAATCCAATGATGGTGAAGATTAATCCGGCTTAGGAATAAGTTAAGGATTTCAACGGCTAAGAGGAGCGCAAGATTGGTTGTTGTTCACCCTTGATTCACGCAGGGATGTATTATCAAGGCATGCACAAATAGCTAGAGTTTCGACTTAGGGATAAGAAGAAACCATTGAAGAACGCTCCGCCGAACCTTGAAGTTGCTGCCCAGTCGCCCAAGTAGTTGCCCAACTAGTCGCCCAAGCAACCATCAATTAGTTGCTACGGCAACCCCGTCGTGCAAGTTGCCACGGCATCTGAGTTGCCCGTGCACTCTTTTACCAAGACAATCCAATCGGCTATCACACCTCAACTCACGATAACCTAGCCTATCTCTCTCAATCGATCTCATCTTTTCTTTTACTTTATTGCTTTCTAGTTTAGTTATTAGTTAAACTCCTTTAATCCTTTAATTGTGTTTTTACTTTTCACAAAGCAAGAAACTTAAGCAAAGTGGCCCAAACCAATCCTCAATGGAGACGATACTCGATACTCATATCACTTTATTACTTGCGACGTGTATACTTGCACAATTGCGTAGCACTTATCACACGCAACAAGTTTTTGGCGCCGTTGCGGGATTGGCAATTGGTGTTAGTTGTTTTTGTTATTGCATTTTTTCTCTCTTAATTTTACTAACTTTTCTTTTTGTTTGTTTTATCAAAAAAAAAAAGGTGCGCTTCAAGTTAAGGGACATCAACATGTCGGGAAATAAAAGCCGATCTATTCGAGAGATGATGTTGGAAGATATGAATCAATTCAATCAAGAGTTCCTTGCACCCTTTGATGATTACCTATACCAACCGAGAAAAGCCCAAAGAACTTATACCATGGAAAAATCTTGTGCTATGTGTGGAGAACATCATGTGTTTGAAAATTGCCCTCACATTTTCGGTGCATATAACTACATGGAGGACCATAGAGGGAACCAGCAGCAAAATTCTTCATGGTATGATCAAAAAGCTCAAAATTTTTTTACCATAACAATTTTGCCGAAGAATGAATATGCCATGGCAATGTAGTCCTTTTCAAGAGCATTCCAATTCCTTGGAGGAAACGTTACTAGCTTCATTGGCTAGACTTGACGGATCAATTGAAGAGATTCGAGAGCTATCAAAATCTATGGATACGAGGATAACTCAATGGGATGCAACCTTAGGGGATCCAAGATCAATTGGGAGATCCACATATGTCATGGATAACATGCACCAACAATTCATTCCTAGGGATACTGACGTCCTAAGGCAAGAGGATAAGGAGCAATGCAAAGAAATCTCTCTGATGTGTGAGGAACAACTAGAACCTCAAAGTCAAGAGGATGCCAATGAGAGAGACTGCCCAACACATGATGAGCATGAACAACAAATTGCCTCGGCAATGATTGAGGAGCCTGAACGAGCAATGCCGCGACAACACTCGGTGAAGCTGAGAACAATAATACTACAGCAAATTCTGAGGAACCTGATGCCCAGAAGGTTACAACGTTGATGTTGAAGCAGGAATCTATAGATTGCTCTCATCTACAATTGCCACGGCAATTACACGACCACATGCAAGATCAACGAGATGATAATACTTTGCCAATGGAATATGAGCAGGTAATAGTTGAACCTTTTGAATTCTTTAAAAACTCACATTGTCCATTGCGGTATATCTTGAGGAACCGAGGTTGGTAGATTTGAAGCCATCAAATCTCTACCGATGGAGATGTTTGAGAGGCCAAAAGAAAAAGGTGTTTGGATTCATAAAGCTCTTGAAAAATTGATTCTTCCCTTGACTTAGAGAAAATTTGACAACTGATTGCCACGGCAATTGGCTTGAGCAAAGAATTGCCACGACAACAAAGGCTACATCCAACCATGATAGAAGTCGACAAGAATGAGGTAATTGAATGGTTGAGAATGGATATAATTTTTCCTATTAATATATTTGTGCCTTCAGAATAGTAGCAAGGTGGAGAGTATACATGGACTACAAGCGAACAAAGAAGAAAGACACCTCCACCATGGTAACGCAAAAGGGAGTAGTGGCAAGCACATTTGCCAAACTCTTTTTGGGCAATATTATCACCCGATGGAGGGTGCGGATGGACTATAAGAAGTATCAAAACGGCAACCTTCAACACCGCAACAACTCCTAATACGCGCGCCTCTGCAACCATGGGCGCCAAGACGCCTCGGCAACCCCGACGCCTCGGCAACCATGGATGTGCATGCCTCGGCAACCCTCGACGCCACGGCAACTACTGATACATTTATTTTTATTTTTATTTTTTGAACTATTTTGTTCTATTATTTTTTGTTATTTTTTCTCTTTATTTTTTAGGATATATTTTATTTTTCTTCATTATCTTTAGTTTCCAGGTTTTCTTTATTTTCTTTTCCACAACAAGACTCACAACCACCATGATAAGGAAATTTACTGCCGACTACTCGCCACAAAGAACCACAACGGAAATCGCGATGCCCAGCAACAACAACAATGGCTTCGGCAACTACTGATGCACATGCAAGTAAACCTGCATCGGCAAACATGGACCAAATCAAGGCAATGCTATTCACGCGGTACCAGCCACAAGCATTCAACCACTAACCGAAAATTGAATCAAGCAAACGGCACGAAGGAAACTCATCAATCGAGGTGACGACCTCTCTGACTAACTCATTTCATTTAGTTTCTTTTAAATTTTGTTTCACTCTTACATGCATTGAGGACAATGCTTCTCTCGAGTTTGGGGGGGTGTTGGTTTCTAGTTAGTTTCATGTTTAGTTGCATTCATCTTTAGCAATCACATATAGGTTGCATATGTTACTTGCCATGCCTTTAATTTGATTTAATTGCTTAAGACTTGTTGAATATCCAATGATGAATTTTTGCCACTGTACTTAATTGAAATAACCTTTAATTTTAGGATTGCATGAAAAGAACTTAGAGTTTTACTATGATGCTGAATTTTTTTACACGTTGTGGGTTGTTGATTCAAAGAAACTTAGTGAACTTAGGTTGCTTAAAATTTGGGTAAATTTAAAATTGAAAATTAAAAGTTAATTTCTTGCTAGAGGTGCCCAAAACTGGCTCTAGTAGTAAATACACTTTCTTGCTAGAGGTGCCCGAAACTGGCTCTAGTAGTTAATGCACATTAAAGAATCGCTAGAGGTGCCCGAAATTGGCTCTAGTCGACTAAAATAAAATGAGGAATTGCTTACTTTGCTAGAGGTGCCCAAATTGGCTCTAGTGAAAATAAAAATAAATACCCCGATAATTGAATTAATAAAAGCCTGTAGTTCACATAGAATCTTGAAAATCAACTTGTACACAACTACGCACACACATTGTCACGAGCATTATAGTTTTGTTCTGGGAAATTTTTGTGCTATCCGAAAAATTTAAAAGGTGATCATACTTTGTGCCACGGTTCCGGGTTTGAATTCAAGTTTAAAGCATGTCTTTGATGATTAAAGTCTTGGCAGGTAATTGTTAGTTTGCATTGCTTGAGGACAAGCAATAGTTCGAGTTTGGGGGCGTGATAAGTGTTCAAAAGTACTATTTTTATTACCCTTTTTACTCATATTATTGTTAGACTTAAGCTCATAATAGTTGCATAATTAGTCATTCATGCATTAATTCATGTTTCTTTCCACCGTTGAGCTTGATTACATAACTTGGTGATTTTTGTGGAAAAAGATGCTGCTTTGGTGTGTTTTTGTGTGTGTATGTGCAGGATCACTTGCCAAAGCAATGCCGAGCTAGTTGTCGTGGCAATGCATGAAGGATATGCCGAGCTAGTTGCCGGGCAATGCATGAAGGAGACGCCGAGCCAGTTGCCATGGCATTTGTCGACAAAGACAAAATGCAATAGGGATGCCGAAATTAATGACTTTACAAGCCCAAGATGACATGGAGCAAGGCCCAAGCCCAAAGGAATTTGATTGCCATGCAGAGATTAAAGAAGAATTAAATTCCAAGAAGATAGGAGAAGTTCTAATAGGAATAAAATTATAATAAAGAATTATATTCTTTAAAGATAATTTAATTCCAACTCAAACTCCTCCTCAAAGAAGGACTTTGGCCTAGCCCTATAAATAGCAAGGAGATTTCGACAATCAAGAGGGAGAGCAAGGGGGAAATTTCGACAAGAGAGCATTAGGGGAATTTCGACTTCTTCTTCTTCTTTGCTTCTATTAGATTCATGGTTTGGGGATTATTCTTTGTATATCTTTTGAACCCAACCATGAACTAACTTGATCGGCTATGGTTATTGTGTTTTGTGGTTGTGAGAAACTATTGGTTTTTGTTTAGGTAATAAGAGTTTGTACTTTTCTATTTCAAGGTTTATTCATTCTTGATCCTTATTATTGTTTGCGAGTGAATTGGGAGAGGATCTCGTGATTTCATCCATTTATCTAATATCGGAGAGTTAGATTCAAGAAACGAATGAATATGATCTTTATTCAATCCAATGATGGTGAAGATTAATCCGGCTTAGGAATAAGTTAAGGATTTCAACGGCTAAGAGGAGCGCAAGATTGGTTGTTGTTCACCCTTGATTCACGCAGGGATGTATTATCAAGGCATGCACAAATAGCTAGAGTTTCGACTTAGGGATAAGAAGAAACCATTGAAGAACGCTCCGCCGAACCTTGAAGTTGCTGCCCGATCGCCCAAGTAGTTGCCCAACTAGTCGCCCAAGCAACCATCAATTAGTTGCTCGGGCAACCCGTCGTGCAAGTTGCCACGGCAACCGAGTTGCCCGTGCACTCTTTTACCAAGACAATCCAATCGGCTATCACACCTCAACTCACGATAACCTAGCCTATCTCTCTCAATCGATCTCATCTTTTCTTTTACTTTATTGCTTTCTAGTTTAGTTATTAGTTAAACTCCTTTAATCCTTTAATTGTGTTTTTACTTTTCACAAAGTCAAGAACTTAAGCAAAGTGGCCCAAACCAATCCCTGTGGAGACGATACTCGATACTCATATCACTTTATTACTTGCGACGTGTATACTTGCACAATTGCGTAGCACTTATCACACGCAACACATGCCTATAGATTATCTTGGTTGTATGGAAGCCATGTATGGATGTTGATTCTATGATGTTTTGATAGGGATCAATCCTTAAAATTGTTGCTTAATTGTATGAGGCATGTATAAGTGGTTTGGATTTGTGTAAAGTATGTTAAAATAGCAATTTGGGACTTTATAGGTCCAGGCGTATCGAAACAGGTGTCCCCGTATCGATATGGCTAAGCCATTTCAGGCGTAGCATTTTGATATGCGGGAAGGTGTTTTGATACGAGTAAGCCTTTTCAGGCAGAGCTTTTGATATGCGAGCAAGTGTTTCGATACGGGTTAGTGCAAAATGGCTGGGCATTTCGATATGTGGGGCCGTATCGGAACATGTTTGAGCTACTGGAATCTGGGTTATGTAAATTGGTTAAGGCATATCGAAACACCTACACGCATACTAATACGGGATGCAGTTAATTTAGTTATTGGCACATTTGAATGTTTCTGATTCTTTCATTTTGGTCCATGACTTTTGTGAATACAATTGCATGAGCTTGGATGATTGTCTTGACCTGAAATTTGTCATGTGAGCATGTAAATAGATTAATTGAGGATTAGCAACCTTAATTTGAGTTTTGGTCCTATAATTTAAAGAATTACGTTTT
Source organism: Hibiscus mutabilis (assembly GCA_019671005.1). Lineage (NCBI taxonomy): Eukaryota > Viridiplantae > Streptophyta > Magnoliopsida > Malvales > Malvaceae > Hibiscus > Hibiscus mutabilis. Next base: position 43,028,253 of record CM033756.1, read on the forward strand.
AGTCCTTAAAATATATGTGATGCAATTGGATGCCTTTTCGTGATTCGTATCCTTTGAAAATTCAACCGCTGCAAGTATGTGCATGTAGGATTAATAATTTGCATCTAGACAAGATAAAAGAAAAAAATGGACCTCTCTATCGTGACCTTTCTCCGATTTGCTTCGGTAAACCTAATGTAGTTCTCTCAGTTCGTTCGGGCCTCTAGGCCGGGCCGAGGGGGTTACATTTGTTGGTATCAAAGCCAGGTTACGAAAGGTTGGGTTGTTGTTGCTAGGTTGTTTATCATTGATGATATGCATGGTGATTGTGAATATGTACGGTGATTGTTTTACATCATGTTGGGGTATGAATTGGGAACACATTGCCTATTACCGAGGTTTAAAAATGTTTTATAAGGTTTCCTTGGATCGTTTGCCGAATGCTAGCCTGACTTTAATGTGTTTTGGGTGTTTTGTTAGCATGGCTCGACGTGAGACTCGATCGATGGCTGGTAATGTCGGAGTTGAGCAAAATAATGATGTGGAAGGAAATCTCTTTAATGTTGTACCTCCTTCTTCGTTGGTTCCTTCTGGCGATGTTGGGGCTAGTGATGTACCCAGGTTCATCAAGTGCAAGTATTTGGTAATTTGAATTCGTTAATCTAAGTAATGACAGAAGCGTTTCAAGCAACGATGGCTGAAGTGCAAGCGCAAGCACTGGTACCTGCTATAGATTCTAATCAAGGTTTACCCTTCGAGCGTCTTCGTAGTTTGGGAGGTAAGGAATTTCAGGGTTTGAGTCATGAGGCAGCCGAGGGATGGCTGGAAAAGACAATCTGTTTTCTGAACTAGATGGGTTGTAATGAGGAGCACAAGTTGGGTTGCATTGCGTCACTGTTGCAGGGTGATGCATATCATTGGTGAGTGACCATAATTATTGGAGTTCCCGAGGCGGATGTGTCTTGGGAGTTCTTTCGGAGAGCTTTCAAGAGAAAGTATCTTGGTACTCAGTTTATGTTGTTGACGCAGGGTGGCATGTCTGTTATCGAATATGAGGTAAAGTTTGTTCGTTTGAGTCAGTATGCCCTGGAGTTGGTCCCTAATGACCAACAGAGATGTGATAGGTTTCGCTATGGTTTGATGAAGGACATTAAGACATATCTGTTGGCCGCGGATTACATTGATTTTGATGTGTTGGTTAATCGGGCCAAGGATATTGAGCAGTCTTTGGGTACATCAGTTCAGGCTGAGAGTGCGAGCTTGGGTAAGAGAGTGGCCGATTTTAGCTATTCTGGGAAGCAAAATAGGAGGTTTTGGGAAAAAAAACACATGCTGGATCACAGACATGGTGGCGGTGCTGGTTAGGGTAATTAGGGAGTTCATGTTGTACCAGAGTGTGAGCGTTGTGGTAGGCACTGGGGTACCGCTGGAGTTTTCTAGATATGTGGATCTTTTAAGCATATGAAGCATGATTGTCCTCGTGCTGTGAGGGATGCACCGGTTCATATTACTGCACCTGCTAGGGGCCGAGGCTGTGGCAGGGGTAATTTTCAAAGGCGAGATGATGGGCAGAGGGTTGTAGCATATACAATTGCTGTACGACCAGAGAATGGTGGGCCAGCTAGGGTTTATGCTCATCGTGAGGTGCGCAATGACACTGATGTGATTACAGGTACCTTCACCTTGCAATCTTTGTCATTATTTTCTTTGATTGATTTGAGGTTTACTCATTCGTATATCTTAAGTGAGCATACATCTATACTGAATGTTCCTGTTGAGATCTTAGATGTTGGCGTGTTAGTAGCTAGTTCCTTTGGGGAGACGTTACTACAAGAAGGTTGTATAGGCATTGTCTTTTGGTTGTGCAAGGTCATGAATTTGCTACGGATTTACTAGAATTGCCATTCCATGGTTTGACATTATTCTGGGTATGGATTGGATAAGTGAGCAAAAGACGGTGGTGGATTGTGAATCTAAAAGGATTTCCTTGAAGTTAGCCAATGATTATGAAGTTGTGGTGGTTGGCGAGAATGTGAAATTCTTGACTAACGTTGTTTCGGCTACTCAAGCGGAGAATATGATATTTGACGGTTGCCAAGCTTATTTGGCTATTGTCATGAATCCGAAAGCTAAGGGTGTTCGAGTGCTGGACATTCAGACTGTGTGTGAATTTTTAGAGGTGTTTCCTAGAGAGTTACGGGGTTTACCGCCTGATAGGGAAGTGGAATTCGGTATTGAGACATGAGGGTTCGACTACAGTGTCCATTGCTCCTTATCGGATAGCACCAAAGGAGTTGAAAGAGTTAAAAATGCAGCTCCAGGAGTTGTTAGACCTTGGGTTTAGCCGACCGAGTATTTCGCCCTGGGGTGCTTCGATTCTTTTTGTGAAGAAAAATGATGGATCGATGCGTATGTGCATTGATTATCAACAGTTGAATACGTTAACAGTGAAGAACAAGTACTCGTTGCTGCGGATTGATGACTTGATCGATCAATTTTGCGAGGCAACGGTGTTTTCAAAGATTGATTTAAGATTGGGGTATTACCAGTTGAAGGTTAAGAATGTGGATGTGCATAAGACGATATTTCGTACGAGGTACAGGTATTACGAGTTTCTGGTGATGCTGTATGGTTTGACGAATGCCCCAGCTACTTTTATAGACATAATGAATAGGGTGTTTCATGAGTGCCTTGATCAGTTTGTGGTGGTTTTTATCGATGATATACTCGTGTACTCTCGTACCGAGGAGGAGCATGATCAGCATTTACAGATTATGTTACAAGTGTTGAAGGATAATCAGTTGTATGCCAAGTTGAGCAAGTGCGAGTTTTGGCTCAAGGAGGTGATGTTTTTAGGTCATGTGGTTTCTGCGGAGGGTATTCATGTTGATCCACAAAAAATTAAGGCTATTCTCAATTGGAAGAAACCTAAATCTATTTTGGAGGTTCGTAGTTTTCTTGGGTTGGCTGGTTTTTACTGTCACTTTGTAGATGGATTTTTGAGTATTGCAGCACCACTGACGAAGTTGTTGCAAAATAATGTTTCATATGTGTGAACGGAGAAGCAACAACACAATTTTGAGAAGTTGAAGGAAGTTTTGACACATGCTCCTATGTTGATCCAACCTGAGTCAGGGAAGGAATTTGTGGTTTATAGTGATGCATTATATGTTGGCTTGGGTTGTGTGTTGGTGCAGGATGGAAAGGTTTGGACTATGCATCGAAACAACTAAAATTTCATGAGTGCAACTATCCAACTGATGATTTGGAGATTGCGGCTGTGGTGTTTGCCTTGAAAATCTGGAGACATTACCTCTATGTGTGTTGTTTTCACGGACAACAAGAGTTTGAAATATTTGATGTCTCAAAAGGATTTGAACCTTAGGTAACGGAGATGGTTGGAGTTGCTTAAGGATTACGATCAAGTATCGTTCTGGAAAAGCCAATGTGGTTGCGGATGCATTGAGTCGTAAGGTGGCGGTTGAGCTTATGGCGATGTTTGCGAGGTTGAGTGTGACACAGGAAGGTGGTTTATTGACTGAGTTGCAGATTAAGTCTACATTGTCACAGATGATTAAAGCTAGGCAACCGTTTGATGATTCTTTGGTTCCTCGTGTTAAGGACATATCGGATGGTAATCTATCGGAGTTTCATATTGATGATGATGGTGTTTTGTGCTTTAAGAGCCAAATAGTGGTGCCGGAGGATTCAGAGCTTAGGCGTACTATTTTGTCAGAGGCGCACTTTAGTCCTTTTGCTATGCATCCCAGTAGTACCAAGATGTATCGTGATTTAAAGAAAGTGTACTATTGGGTTGGTTTGAAAAAGGATGTGGCCGAGTTTGTATCTAAGTACATGGTGTGTCAGCGGGTTAAAGCTGAACATCAATTTCCATCTGGGTTGTTGCAACCGTTGAGAATTCCATAATGGAAATGAGAGAGAATCACAATGGATTTTGTGTCAGGACTGCCTTTGATACCAGCTAAAAAGGATTCCATTTGTGTGATTGTGGATCGGTTTACAAAGTGTACACATTTTTTGCCAGTGCATACGACGTATACCTTGGATAAGTTGGCAGATTTGTACGTTGCTGAGGTTTTGCATTTGCACGAGGTACCTAAGTCTATTGTTTCTAATAGAGACCTGCGGTTTATGATGAGGTTCTGGCGATGCTTGCATCAGGCTTTGGGTACGAGGTTGAGGTTTAGAACCATGTATCACCCTCAAACGGATGGACAGTCTGAGCGTGTTATCCAGGTTTTGGAGGATATGCTGAGGTGTTGTATTATTGAGTTTCAAGGAACCTAGGAGAAGCATTTACCATTGGTTGAGTTCGCGTACAACAATAGCTATCAAGCAAGTATCCAGATGGCACAATATGAGGCATGGTATGGCCGGAGGTGTCGTACGCCCTTGTGCTGGGCTGAGGTAGGGGAAAAGCAAATTTTCTTGCCACATGTGTTGAAAGACACGGATAAAAAGGTAAAGCTTGTGTGTGATCGCTTGAAAGCGGTCGCGGATCGACATAAATCTTACGTGGATTTGAAGCGTAGGGAAATTGAATATGCGGTGGGTGATCATGTATTCTTGAAGGTGTCACCGTGGAAAAAGGTGATGCAGTTCAGACATAAGGTTAAGCTTAGTTCGAGGTTTATTGGACCATATGAGATTGTAGAGCGTATAGGTCTTATGGCTTATCGGTTGAGGTTTATTGAATATGCGGATCCCTCGCATGTTATGCCGGTGGAGCATATTGAGTTGAGACTTAATTTATCATATGACGAGGAGCCGATGGAAATCCTTGATTCCAGCAGTAAGGTTCTACGTGGCAAGACGATAGAACTTGTTAAAGTCTTGTGGCGACATCGAGGTGTCGAGGAAGCCACTTGGGAAAGCAAGGCGGATATGTTGTAGCGATTTTCGCATCTTTTTTCCTCCAGGTAAATTTTGATGACGAAATTTATTAAGAGGGGGAGAGTTGTAATGCCCCAGATTTGGGCTTAGGTGTTTTAAAGGTTGGTTTGAAGGTCTGGTGGACCGGTATTAGAGATTCGAGTTAGTTTCAGGATTAAATATTTTTGAAGGTGATAAAATTGTGGAAAATGTTCTAAAATAATTATTAAATATATTAATGATTGGTGAAATAAATTTTGTAAAAAGAGTTTTGGAAATCAGACATTTTGGACTAGTGACCAAAATGCAAACTTTGAAAACTGTTTTAGTGGTTGTTTTATAAAGAGTCAAAACTTTGAATCTTTAAGGAGCTGAATGCCCAAAAAGTCTAACATCGGACTTTATCCCTTAATCAGCTATTTTTAGAGTATTTTGGAAAATAAAAGTAGGTTGGGGGAGAATTAAATGGGTTATTAAGTCTTTTAAGCAAAAATCACAGAACTAACTTTCTCAAATATTTTCTCTCTAAAATCTCTCCAGCCAAACATCAATTTCTTCTTCTAAATCTTCAGGTAAATCTTTCCTTTCTTAAATCTTTTGTTTGCAAATGATTTCTTCTTGTTAGTTTTCCAAAAACTTATTGTTTTAACTTTGTTTTCTCATGTAAATCATTCAATTAAGGGTGAAAGCATCCATTAGAGGTAAGGTTCGTTCTTCTCCTTTAATGAAAGGTTCTTTACTGAAATTCCCAAGTTGTTGACTCTTTACAATTGTTTTCTAAGGTGTTTTGATAATTTAATTGAGGAAAATTGGTTTAATTGTGTTTGGATTGATGAAATTGACATATTTCGAATTGGATCTGTTTTATTGGGTTTATGATCAGATTATATCATGATTTTGATGTTTAATTGAGTTAGTAATTCGGTTTTAATGTTGTAATCCCAAAACAAGTTGAATCTCTAATGTTTAAGGTTGTTAATCAAGGGTTTTTGTAGTGTTTTTCGAGCTTAATCATTGCTGGAAGTAAAAGGATGTTAGGAAAGGGTTTTTAGATGATAAGTGATGAAGTTGATGGATTGAATCGTTATATTATGGCTAGGTTAAATTTTGGAAGGGTTTGATGATGTTTTCAATATGTTTCGGATGGTTTTTGAGTGGGCAGCTTGAGAGTTGCGGGTGATTGCTGTTAGGCAATGGTTTCAATGCATAATAATGCATTTTCCCTCTGGTTTTATGTTGTTAAAACAGGGGATAATCAAGGCGACGAAGTTCGATATTGATTGTTGCTTGCCAAGAGCTCAATTCGCATTGACGAGCAAGGCGAAGTGTATCGGTGAGTGCAAACTGGTTTAAACGCCTTTACAATGTTTAATAAAGGTTGTTGGGAGTTTAGAGTAAGCATGAAACACTTACCTAAGCTCAGAAGTAAGTTTCCCTAATTTCGCTGTTAAATATCGGTTTATATATGAGCATGTTGATTTCATGTTTTGGTTTTAAACATGGTTTAATTTACTACTGTAAATGCATGGTTATGAAGACAAATACAATGGATTTTGTGTATATAAATGCTAGTAAGTATTGGTTTTCATTCTGGTTGGGAATGGGGTATTGCTTTGGGCAATGTGGATTGCATATGTGATGGTTTTGGTTTAATGCATTGAAAAACATTAGGTAAATGATTTTGTAAATGATATATTGGCTATGTGACAAGGTAAGAAACAATCGGATATAGTTGACATGCCATAGGATTAAAGTGCACTATAAAATATGAACAACATCGATCGTGGCCATGGTTCCTTGAGGTATGGCAGTTTAACAAGGCCACTCGGACTGTTGGGGACCTCATTTGGGGCTTGCGGTTTAACTAGGCAACCCAAATTGATGTTGATCTTGCGGTTTAACTAGGCAAGGTCGGTACACTTGCGGATTAACTAGGCAAGGGTGGTAAATCCCGCAGTTTAACTAGGCGAGGGTGTCAAATCTTGCGGTTTAACTAGGCAATGTTTGGGATATCATGCAGTTTAACTAGGCATGGTATGAGAGATCCGTGTATCTGATATGTTGGATAAAGGGTAGTCTATCCGGGTCACTATTAATGCCAATATATGTGAAAGTTCATGTGTTGAACCTATTTTAATGCTTTGGGATTTAAGCATGGTTTATGATTTAATGCTTTGGGATCTAAGCATGTAACAAGTACATGATGATGCATAAGGGTGATTATGCATGTCTCGGTTGGAGACAATGAAAATGCTTTGGTTGTTAAGCATGTTTTGGAAATGATTGTTTTTGTTTCAAATGGTTTTTAACGCATCATTGTTTTATGAGCATCCTCACTAAGCATGTGTGCTTACGCTCTCTTTCTCCTAATGATGCAGAGCATTAAGGTTTGGGGTTTCAAGGGCATGGCTAAAGTGATCCAAGGACAATGACTAATTTGAGTATGAACTCGGTTTATGTTTCCGGTTAATAAGGCAATGTGTTCACCATAATTTTGGGAGTTGTAATATTGTTTATTCCTAGTTTTTGAGCATGTAATGTGCTGGATTGTAGGGTCGTTTTGATGTTGGTATATTTGTTGATAATCGTTGCTTTTGGTTGGTGTGTGATGGTGATCTAGGTGGGCATCTAGTTGACCTTTGATGATTGCCATGTTTAGTTGATTCAAGCAAGTTTGTTATGTTGCTTTAGTTGTGCAAGCATGTTGTGGATGCTTAGATGTGCCAATTGTGAGTTTTGGTTGTTTGGTAAAATGGTTTTAGGAAGCATGCCTATAGATTATCTAGGTTGTATGGAAGCCATGTATGGATGTTGATTCTATGATGTTTTGACAGGGATCAATCCTTAGAATTGTCGCTTAAGTGTATGAAGCATGTATAAGTGGTTTGGATTCGTGTAAAGTATGTTAAAATATCAATTTGGGACTTTACAGGTCCATGTGTATCGAAATAGGTGTCCCTGTACAGCTAGGCCATTTTAGGCGTAGCGTTTCGATACGCGGGAAGGTGTTTCGATACAAATAAGCCTTTTCAGGCATAACGTTTCGATATGCGAGCAAGTATTTCGGTACGGGTTAGTGCAAATTGGCTGGGCGTTTCGATACGCGGGGCCGTATCAGAATGGGTTTGAGCTACTGGAATCTGGGTTTTGTAAATTGGTTAAGGCGTACTGAAACACCTACATGTGTACCGATACCGGCTACAGTTAATTCAGTTATTGGTACATTTGAATGTTTCTAATTCTTTCATTTTGGTCCCTGAGTTTTGTAAATACAATTGTATGAGCTTGGATGATTGTCTTGACCTGAAATTTGTCATGTGAGCATGTAAATAGATTAATTGAGGATTGGTAACCTTAATTTGAGTTTTGGTCCTATAATTTAAAAAAAAATACATTTTAGTCCTTAAAATATATGCGATGCAATTGGATGCCTTTCTATGATTCGTATCCTTTGAAAATTCAACCGCTGCAAGTATGTACATGTAGGATTAGTAATTTGCATCTAGACAAGATAAAAGAAAAAATGGACCGTTCTTTCGTAACCTTTCTCCGGTTTGCTTCGATAAACCTAATGTAGTTCTCTGATCAGTCGGGTGTCTAGGTTGGGCCAAGGGGGTTACAGAGAGTGAATGATTGAGATCAGAAACATGAAGGGGTGGTGAAGGGGATCTCAGTCGCACCACTGAGACTTTCAAATGACGCGACTGGATGCGACGATAGAAACTTGTGTAACAAATGGGGATCTTGCGCAGACGATAGAGGTTGCAACTGAAGGAGCTGTGGGTACAGTCGAGATCGTACAGAGGTGGTGAAGGGAATGACAGGGTCGTCGAAAGCTAAATGACATGCCTAGAGGATGGCCAGAGTAGTGAAAACACCGATGAAGGGTTAGAATTGAGCGGAAGAGGGGATATATATTAAAATATTCAAGGGTTAATTGGGTTTTTAGCCCCTCCCCCCAATTTCAAAAGGATTTCAGAAATGTCCTAATGGAGGACACCATCTAGCGGAGAACATTATTTCTTTAGGAACAAAATTTAGGTCACAATTCTAACAAAAACAAAACTAAAGAGCGAAAGACTTCTATTACTTAAATAATACATTTTTTAAATTATTCATCAAGTAATAATACAATAAAAACAATTATTTTAAAAAATGATACATTCTATCGAAAAAGGTGTCACATAAGGCAAATTAGTATCTGACTATACGCGTCTTTGCCCTATGATGTACACCTGATCAAAAAAAGAAATTTTTTAATTCAGATAAAGGGAAGGTGATGCTGATTGGGCACACTTAGTAGGGGATTATTATTTTATTAGATTTATTGTTATTTTTAAAAATATTTTTTTGATTTTCTTAATAATATTTTTTACAATGTTTGTATAATATTTTTTGTCAAAGAAGTATTCATTTATTAATGAAATGGGTCATACAAGATTACTATGTGTCTCATTAAAAAACCTCTGAAATGGGATTGGGAAAATAGTGCATCCTAATAATTTGAAGTAATAAACACCCAAGCACCCACCATAGGACTGTAAATGAGACGAGACATATCGCAACCTACTCGAGTCTAACTCAGTCAAAGTTCGATTAGCACTCAACTCGATTAGACTAGAATAGAGTTAAAGCTCGGGTCAAGTTCTTAACAAACCGAGACAAACTACTCGATACCTGATTCTAAAAGCTCAAGAGATACTAAAACATATAATATAGGGTAAACTACCTTTGTAATCACCCAACTATATGGTCTGTCCTATTTTGACCACATGACTAAAAAATGAACAATCTTACCATCAAACTTTTAAAGTGGTCCTAATCAAGCCATTGGCCGTTAATTTCAAAAGGAATGATGATGTGGCAATTAACAAAAATTGGTATAGTTACACATTTAGTCCTCCATATTTACACATACAATCAATTTAGTCCTAATTTTGTAACATGATTTATTCACACTCTTAGTAGATGCTTCCTTGACAAACAACGTGTGATCTGTCTGATATGGCATGTACCCATTCTTCTGAATCACTCTAGTAAATCAATCAAATCAGGCTCTAGAAGACTGTTTTAAGCTGTATAAAGACTTTTTCAGCTTGGAAACAATCTTCTTATAAGAATGATACCATATACCTTGAGGAATTTCCATATACACATCTTCTAGATTTCCATTCAAGAATGCATTCTTGATTTCAAGCTGATGAAGATTTCAGTCTTGATAAATGGTTAGAGATAGTAGAACCCTTACTGTATTCAATTTTGTCACAAGTGCAAAGGTTTCTTGGTAGTCTAAAGCAAACTAAAACAATAAAGAATATCCAAATACAACTAAAAATTTTGTATATTTTTTTTGCTAATTATTGGATTCTTTGTTGCTTGGAACTGGTATCTTCCAGTTGCTTGGTTAAAATCATTCTTATAAGCTAGCTCACAGGGATATCACTCATAGCATAAAATTAAAAAAATGCATTTCAATGAATCCAATCACTCATTTTTTTCTTGGATTAGATAAGAATAAAATAAACAAAACCCCATTTTTCTAATTAATCCTTGTGGGTAGATTTATTTTAGATTGATTCTATATAAATTAAATTTTTTCCTCTTTTATTGTTTGTAATCAAAGAGTTGCTGATACTTCTTCCAGTATACCACCAAATTTGTGTGAAATCCTTTGGCTACCAACCTTGCTTGAACCTCTCAACATTGCCATCTAAGTTATACTTGACCGTAAAGACCCATTTGCAGCAAACTGGTTTCTTCCCTGGTGGTAACTCCACCAAGGTCCAAGTCTTGTTCCTTTCAAGTGCTCTTATTTCTTCTTATACTGTCATCTTTCACTTAGGATCTTTTACAACTTCATTTACAATTTTGGGAATAACAACACTATCCATATTATTAGTAAATGCCTTAAACGAAGGCTTTAAATTCCCATAAGCTAAAATCTTTGGATTGGATGAGATGTGTACTTTCATACCCATTTCTTTGAGCAATGGGTAAATTAGAGGTAGCTATAAGGCGGAAAGGAAAGTATTTTGAGAATTTTCTATACTGATACGTGGAAAAAATTAGTATATTTTGTACCTTTTATGAAAATTGTTGCTTGGACTTTGAGCCATTTTAGTTGCATAATTACATTTTCTTGCATTTATTCGTACTTTTCCATTTTATGGGCCTTGTTTTGTTTTGTTCTGTTTAAGTGGGGGAAATATGGTTGTTTTTGCTCTATTTTTACAAGATAATTGATGGCCCAAAGAAATAAGTTGCCACAACAAGTCAAGAATCTACCAAATCATCATCATCTCTAATTGATTTGATTACACCTCTTGGATTTGTGGAAATTTAAATTTAGGAAACTCTGACAGCTAAAGATAAGGGGATAAAACAAACCTTTTTGAATTTCAAATGGAACCATCCCCTCTATAAAAGAGTGACTGCAAATCTGAGAGAAGGGGTCATCACCATGACGCAAAAGGGGAAACCCTATCTTTATCTTCTCTATTGAGAAGGAACCACCATAGTAAGAATTAAGGTCGAACACCCATCACACTAGGCTGTCAACGAAAGCCTAGCCTATTCGCACCACTCAATCATGGTCAGGAGTAGACCGAGGAGATCTAATTCGATCATGTAATATCCCAATTTTTGGCTAGTGACCAAAATGTAAATTTTGAAAGTTTTGTGGATAAAGTATAAACTTAGGAAAAGTTTAGGGACTAAATTGTGATTTTCAAAAGTTATGTATTTTAGTCCCGTAAATGAATAGTTTACCCCCAATAATGATGTTTTCGTGTTACCCGGATTTTTTGAAGGATGATAAGCCAAGGTTGATTATGCCATTTTACATGTCTAAGATATTTTATTTGTGTTGGAAGAATATGAACCCTTGGATTTAAGTTGATTTTTCATGTTAAATATAAGCCGTTGGATGAAAATGACAAGATCGTAATTTTGGAAAATTATAAGGGAAAAGTTTGTAAATACTAACTCAAGATTAAATCTAGGCCATTGGATGAAGGATGATGGTACATTATGGAAATATAGAATTTTCAGAATAGATCCGATATCTCGGTAAAGGTAAAATCGTAGTAGAAGTATTTAGTGAATATCGGGAAATCGGATTGAATTAAAATTTCAGAGATTGTTCCATAAGCCATGGAAAATCATAAAATGATATTTATGGAATAGTGGCCGGTTGAGAAGGAACTAATTTAGTTAGATTATAATGGAATGTCAATTTTGAAACAAACTAGTAAATAAAGACTAGTTGGAGGGCAAATTGATCATTTGGCAAGGATGGCAATTTTGAAATTTTGAGGAAGTTTTTGGAAGATGAAATATACATGGATTTAATCTTGGCCCTTGATTTTGGATGAGATTAAATTAGCCATTGGATTTAAAGGCTAAATTGGTAATTTCACTATTTAAATGAATTTAAAATTCATTTAATAGTTACAAGTGTAATTTAATAGTGAAAAGATGAAAAACAATGTTCATCTTTTCCAGCCATAAACCATTGAGAAAGAGGAGAAAGAAGAGGGAAATTTTCAAGCTCGATTTAAGCTCCGAATCTCAGTTTTTAGGTAATATTTCGAACTACAAAGTTGTTCTACTCTTCGAGATCTACCTTTTGATGTAAATAATTTATAGAATAATTTCTTGGTTGATGAGATTCGATATGTGGAAGAAATTAGGGTTTATGCACAAATTGGGGCTTTTATGATTTTATGAATCCACGGTTGATTTTAAGTTAGAATCATGCTTGTATGATGTTGGAATCATGTTATTGAGTTGGGATTTAAACCCTACATATTTCGGTTTGTATAGAGAACATTAGGGTTTATGGATTCAAGTCTAACTCAAGGTTTGTGATGTTGGATTAATGATCTAGTAAGCTTGATTTGTTGTTTGGAAGTGAAACCCTAGTTAAATACATAGGGACCATTTCGGTAAGCTTCAAAATTAAGGGACCAGATCTGATTTTTATGAAATTGATGTGTATTTATATTATTAATGATTTTAGAGACATGAAATGAAGATTAGAATGCTAAACCGATGATTAATCACATTAGTGACCATTTTGACAATTTGTCAAACATGAATGGTCTGTTCGGCAAAGAGGATATGTAGAGGGAGTAAATCTGATTTTTAGTTAAAATGATGGAATTAAGGTAGTAATGTTGATTGGAGGACTAATTTGCAAAGTTAAGAAGCTTGAATCCTTATATTTGAATTTTGGTGACCATCTCGACAAATCAAGAGAAATTAGAGAAGTAAAGGTTTGAGCCTATTTTGATGAAGGATGTAAACAGAACATATGAATATAAGATTTATTCTGGTCATTTGAAGTAAAGTGATGGGACTAAATTGACAAGTAGAGAAATAGGGAGAAGCTGGTGTAAATTAGAAGTTATTTATGGAAAGTTATGTTGGAATTGAATTATGGCAGCAAGTTTAAAATTTCGTCATAAATTCTACAAAAATGGTTAGATGATGAATTTTTTACAGTTGGAAAGATTTGTTATTCTAGTTTCGTTTCCAACAAACGGAAACTGATTTCGAATTCCGAGTTAAAAAATATGAATTTTTATTCGAATGAAGGTCAGAAAAATTATAGAGCAGTTTTCTTCCTGGACAGTCTGTGACATGAATTCAGTGATTTTTCATAATTTTTTTAGATTTTATTAATTTATTTGGCTTATACCGTTAGAACCGTTATCGAATCTAGTTTCTCCAATATAAACGAAATTAAGATCCAGTGTGTATTCTGCCCTATATAAGTAAATCTTTGAAGGTAGCGCAAGCTGTCAGAAAATGGAATTTGAAACATTTTGTATTCAAATGTTAGTTAGCAAGCTCGAAAGAATTTATGGAAGTTCAAATTGGTCACTAAGGACCATAATGAGTTTTTGAACAGTACAAGGAAGAAAGGATCGATCTAGAACCTGGTGAGGCATTGTGTTAAGTGGCCAATGTGAGTGCAATGCATACATAACATGATATATGGATGTTTGTACATCATTAGGAAGACTTGCGATGAGTCTACCTTATTTATATATTGGCATGATATTTATGTCATTGATCATATATTGACATGTTTTAAATATGTCAAAGGTTGAACATAAATGCATAGATCACTAGTTATATATGATGTTATATTATGAATGTTATTTCGGGTATGAACTGCCCAATGTTAAATTATGTTAGCACTGTCTTATAAATGTGCGGATGGTGGGAACGGCCTTATGTGTATTAGCACTTCGGTGCATATTTGACTTGTATACCCAGGGTCCTTATAGGCTTATATTTGGGCTATGGTTTATTGGTTAAGAAATGATAAACAGGTGTATAAGCTTATGAGCTTTTGGAATAAATGGCAAGTATATTGGTAGGAAATCTATATCCGGTTTATATTATGTTAATATATGATTAACATGATGGTAATACATATCTAGTGGTCATGGTGCATTTATGCATATATGGCATATTATGACAAATGATCAAGCATGAAAGTCTTATGACATTAAGCATGTAGTAAATCATTACTAATGCAATGTGAAAGTTGATGCTTTGGCATATATATTATGTTATATAAACATAGCCTTGAAGTTGAATAAAATTTAAATTATTGTTATTAACTACCTTTATTACCTCACTAAGTTTGTACTTAGCGTGTGTTTGATTGTGCACGCGTAGGTAAATCAAGATGAGAGTGAGAAGAGCATTGCATCAATATTGGAAAGCTCAACATGTAATCACAGTAGTGACATCCTATAATTAAGGTTTGATTATTATAGTGGCATGTATACTTGCTAAACCTATTTGAGTTGTGATTGACCTTTAAAGTTCATTATGATTTCAAGATAATTGGCATTTCTGGAAAGATTCAAGGTTAAAAATAACCTTAGGTGATGAGTTGCATGCTAAGATAATTGATTTATGATTGGAACTCGAATAAATAATTTATGTCAGTTTTAAATAAAGTTAAGCGTGCTTGGGCTAGAGAAATTTGAGGATGGGTGACCATTGAGAAGTTTTTTCTAAAAATTTTAAATTACCCTGATTTTTTATTAAAGAAGTTGTAACATTTTTTACTCGTACCCAGTGTACAGATACAGGAAAGAGGTGTTACGTTTATTGGTATCAGAGCCAAGTTTAGCCGGTTCTGGAGTTAAACGAAGTATGGTAAAGGTTAAAAGTGTATACATGCCACTAGAATGTCAGAATTACTGATGATTTTACTTGTTTGAATGGATGTAATTACTTACTTCATTATGATAATAATGTTAAATTCCAATGTGTGAGGGTAAAAGAATCTTGTCAGGTGTTTAGGCGAGTGGATCAATAAGAGATTCACGAGCATGATAAGGTTAATGATAATATTCTACCCTCAGCTTAACTTGGTGCAGAGGCACCAAAGTAACATGATATGTATGTTCTGGATTAAGAGCTTTTCTTCCAGACATTTGATGTGATCATGAATCAGCCTGCTTAGGCACCGATTGCAAAAGAATTGAGAGTTCTGGCACACTAGATTTTCAGAGAGATATTAATGAAGATCCTATGATTGTTAATCTATGGTTTAATGATATAAAAGTTATGTTGAAGGAACTTTGAATTGATGATCAGAGGAGACTCAAAGAAAAAGTATTATCTCATCTAAAAGGATTAGACCAGTATTTGATAAAGTAGTGTTACGGAACATACTCAAAAATCTATTAACTAGAAGTTCTTTCTTTGAGAGTTCCGTAACAAAATTTATCTTAGAGATGCAACAGAGTTTCTTGCATCTTAATTAGGGCAATTAGATTTTTTACGGGCATGAGTGCAAGTTTAATAAACTGAGCTGATTCGCTTCTAAACTGCTTCCTACAGACAGAAGGAGAGCATGTTATGACAGATCATAGAAGGCTAGAGGTCAGGTATAAAGAAGTACTGATTGCCCTATGTATCTCAAAATTCTATGAAGCAGTAAATCATGCCAAATGCAATGCAGAAGGTTCAGAATAAGAAAATATCTAAACAGATGTCACAGCTCGTAAAGAGGAATAGTGAATCATTATATATTTCACCACTTTTAAAAAGTGGTGAGGATTTCCAGCAAAGATATCAAGTTGAATTTATTACATAGTTCCACTAAGAGATCAGGACAATGAAAATTAGGAACTCTCTGAAATTTATAATTAATGTTGGAGATTCAAGAAAACCACAAAACCAATCATGTGAGTGTTGTAATAATTGGCATGCATGAGCATACAGAGTTTTTATTGGAATTTGTTACCAATGTGAAGATTATTTAACTTATGCTATGGATACCGGGCATCAAGGGTAAGCTGTGAGAGTATTCCTATTGTTTGTGAGTTTTAAATGGGTTGCCCAAGAGGAGCAGTCAAGCTTGACGCTTAATCGAGAGGCTAAGTTTAAGATTGGATTTAATCCAATATTGGACCTATATTAATTGCATCCTACAGAATGTCTCTTACTAGATTGAGAAAGCTAAAGGCCTAGTTGTAAGAATCATTAGATTGAGGTTTTATACGACCTAGTATATCACCTTAGGAAGCTCTAGTGATGTTAGTTAAAGAAGCAGTAGTATTCCTCTAAGGTTAAATTACGATTATATTATTACCAGTAAAAGAAGATTTGATAGTAGCACTAGTATTAGTGTAGTATGAATCTAGTAAGGATTCTACCTTATTCAATAATACGTCCTATAATAGGTGGGAATGTGTAGTGATGTAATAAGGCTAAAGTAGTAGTTGATGTATTTAGCCAAAAGTTATTCTTTGGCTTATAAGCATTAAATGCCCAATTATCTTTGGAGGAAAATAGTGTATTGATTACACAACTTCAGCTCAAGCCTACTTTAACAAATCGGGTCAAAGATTTATAGATGAAAGATAAGATATACCTGGAAAGAATTCGGTAAGGTGAAAAGGGAAAATTAAAGGTATCGATGTTTAGTCTAAAGAATGTTCATATTATCAAAGGGTAATTTATATCCCCAATGATAATGAGTTAAAAAGAGAACTAAGAGGTGATTGAATCTGATTTGATTTAGTTCAGGATGTGGAGAATAAAGTAAGAATAGTTCGAAGCAATCTAGAATTGCTTTAGAATGATGTGTATTATCTGTTGATCTTGAAAGAAAAGATATTTAATATGAAATTAAGGATAAAGTATTCCGTAAAAGTTTCACCTTGCAAGGAGGTGTTATGGTTTGGACAAAAAAGGAAGCTGAGTCTGAGATTTATTGGGCCATATAAGATTGTGAAGAGAGTTGGTCCGGTGGCTTATTAGCTAGCCTTACCTCCGAAAATATACAAAATTCACAATATATTTCATGTATCGATGCTTAAAAAGTATCGATCAGATCCTTACATACCATTACCCCAGAATGAATAGAGATTCAACCGAATTTTATTTATGAAGAAGAATCAGTAAAGATATTGGCACATGGAGTCAAAGAACTAAGAAATAAGAAGATCTCGCTTGTTAAAGTTCTTTGACGAAATCATGAAGTCGAAAAAGCGACTTACGAAAGAGAAAGATATGAGAAAGCAGTTTCCTCACCTTTTTGAACCAAGTACGTATTGAAAATTTGAGGACGAATTTTCTTAAGGGGGAGAATTGTAATATCCCAATTTTTGGCTAGTGACCAAAATGTAAATTTTGAAAGTTTTGTGGATAAAATATAAACTTAGAAAAAGTTTAGGGACTAAATTGTGCTTTTCAAAAGTTATGTATTTTACTGCCATAAATGAATAGTTTACCACCAAGAGTGATGTTTTCTTCTTACCCGAATTTTTCGTACAGAGTTTGTATTAATGGCTATAAAGCGATAAAGTTTAGAAAAATATTTGGATAATCGGATCGAATTGAATATCCAGGATATTTTGAAGGATGATAAGTGTAACACCTATAACGTATACTCGTAGTTGAATATACATTATAGATTTTACTTAAACACGCTACTGAAAGTTAAGCTTAATTTTTTTGTCTCTATACGATTCATCGTCTAGCTGATTATTTAAACTATCATTATAATTCAATTTAATGCATCATATACTATCAGTAAATAAATAGTTTACATGCCCATTAGAGATTGTCATAATTTATAGTGTCTTACTGATGTTCTGCAGATTGTAGCTTGAACAACATGCTTGACTCCTCTTCAAGTGCTCCAACTTGACCTACGTGTGAAACAATCACACGCTAAGTACGAACTTAGTGAGGCATATAAAATAGTTTATTAAAAACATAAAGTAATACAAATTGATATGTCATGTAATGAGTGTATTGTCCATTCTCTATATACAATACGTAATATATATCAGTATATCGTGTATTCTTACTAACATGTAAATCATGAATTATCTTTCTATCATGTCCATAATTAACATGAAACATTTCTATCATATATCATGTAATCTTTCTATCATGTATGTCATGTGCTTCTCGGTTATTCGACATGTAACTTCTTATTCATGTATCATGTAATCATGTAACATTATTAGCAAGTAACATGTAAAATCTGAATTATGTATCATCTTGTTATTATTATCATCGTGTCTGGCTAGAGGCCCATGGAAACCCTGTAGCCTATCTGCACCATAGTGCCATGTAGAGTACGTACTCGAGAGGACGCTTTTTTCTCCACATATAAGGATACTCTTTGCTCATATTAAACACCTTGTTAGTGCATTTGCACATGGGTGTGGATCCCCGAGTGTATCTTGTTTCATTTTAATCTTGTCATTATCCATATTTCATGTATGCACAATGCATCATCATTTATGCAAACAATAACTCGTACCTGGTATTCCATCAAGCTTTCCATGTCGAGCAATGTATCATATCATGTATTATAGAGAAATGCAATGCCATTTTCAATGTAATGCAAACATTTAGAAATGCACTCACCTGGGTCGTTTATTAGCTTGTCTCACTAAATTTGACTCGATCCTTTCCTTCATAGTACCTCGAATCTTCTTTTGATTCGGATTTGACTTCATTAACCACATGAATATAAACAAACATTTGTTAAATTCACTTCTAACAATATTTCAATCAAGCTATCTAATCATTTAACATAAAAATTTCCATAATTTTCCTTCCTTCCTTATACTGTCCAAAAATTCGTTTTGGTCCTTAATGACCAATTTGAACTTCCAATAATTCTTCCGAGCTTGTTATCAAACATTAGATATAAAATGTCTCAAATTCCATTTTGTGGCAGCTTGCACTACCTTTGAAGATTTATTTCTATAAAATGATCTAAAACTCAGGATTCGATTCCGTTTGGTCTGAAAGAAACTAGATTCAATAAGCTTTTCAGCCATATAAATTAATATCCCAAATTCAACTCGTACGATTTATGACAAATTTTCAAAGTCAATTTTCAGTGCTGATTTCGGAACAGACTGCCATACTGTTTTGACCTTTCACCACTTAAAAATTCATATCTTTTTACTCGAAACTCGAAATCAGTTTCCGTTTGTTGGAAACGAAACTAGACGAACAAATATTTACATCAGTATAAAATTCACCATCTAACCATTTTTGTAGAATTTATGGTGAATTTTCAAACTTACTGCCATAATCGAGTTTTCTACACAACTTCCATAATTAACTTCAACTTTTATACTAACTTCTCCTTACTTCTCTATTTGTCAATTTAGTCCCATTATTTACTTTAAACCATCAACTTATCACCTTCTTCATCAAATAATTTTTCACAATAACATCCCTTAATTTTCCTTCTTAACCGAAATAGTCACTAAAATGCAAATATAAGGATTCTAGCTTCTTAACTTTGAAATTTAGTCCTCAAATCAACATTACTATCTTAATTCCATCATTATAACTAAAATTCAGATTTAATCCTCCTCTAAAACCTCATTTTCGAATTGGTCACTTAATTCTGACAATTTGTTAAAATGGTCACTAATTCGATTCAACATCGGTTTAACATTCTAACTTCAATTTCACATCTCCAACTTCAATAATAACATAAATACACTTCAAAATCATAAAAATTCAGATTAGTCCTTTAACTTTAAAAATTGTCAAAATGGTTCCTATAGCTTTATTTAGGACTTTCTTCCAAATAACAAATTCAAGCTTACTAGATCATTAATTCAACATCACAAACCCTAAATTAAACTTGAATCCATAAACCATAATCATCTTCATACAAACTAAAATATGTAGGGTTTAAATCCCAACTCAAAAACATGATTATATCATCATAACAACTTAATTTCGACTTAAATTTCAACATAGAATCATAAAATCTCAAAACCCCCAATTTAGTCCATAAATCCTAATTTCTTTTCTTACAAAATTATCATCAATCAAGCATGTTTTCCATGAATTATTTACACCAAAAGATAGAGCTTGAAGAGTATAACAACTTTTAAGTTGAAAATATTACCTGAAAATCGAGTTTTGGGGCTTGAATCGAACTTGGAAAATTTTTCTCCAATTTTCTTTCTTTCTCCCCCTCATATTTTGAAATTTTTAGGATGAAGAATTCTTCATCCTTTTTATTTTTCATCCAATTTGGCCACTTGTCTTGTATAAATGAATTTTAAATTCATTTAGATAGTGAAATTACTAAAATGCCCTTTTAATTCAACGGTTGAGATTGATCTTATCATTAATCAAGGGCCAAGATTTAATCTTCCATTTTCTTCTTCCAAAATTGTCCTTGTAACTTTTTAAATATTTCAAAAATGCCATTGGGGCAAAATTACCAATTTGCCTCCAACTAGTTTTTATTTACTAGTTTGCCATTCTTGTAAAATTCAAATAAGTCTAGCTGGAATCCAACCAACTATAATAAAATATTCATAAAATAGTATTTTATGACTTTTCCATGGCTTTTGGATCAACCTCTGAAATTTTAGTTCGATTCGATTTCCCGATATTCATAAAATACTTTTACTACGATTTCACCTTTATCGAGCTATCGGATTTATTTCAAAAATTCTATATTTCCATATTTGAAAAATGAACACTATCATCTTATAAAAGATTTCCTTTCCTAAATTCTTAGAATGAATTTTCTTAACTCAGTTTATTATCCCAATAATTATCAAAAATCTTCAAAGAGTAAAATTTCTCTTAAAAATCCTTTATCGTAAATCCATACGAATATTCTTTACTCTCACTGAGTCCACATTATCGATCAGAAACACTTTTATGGGACTTTCCCGAAGGTCACCCATCCTTGTATTTCTCTGGCCTGAGCACGCTTAACAATTTCATTCGATCCAAATTCGGTACCTTTTTGTGCATCTTAATTATTAAAACCGATAGCAAGGTATCTATTTCGATCCGATTCACTCTTATATTGAATAAAATTACTTTTTGGGGAAATTTACACTTTAGTCCCCAAACTTTTCCAAAGTTTATACTTTATCCCCCTAAACTTTCAAAATTTACAATTTAGTCACTAGCCAAAATTTGGGATATTACAATTCCTCCCCCTTAAGAAAATTCGTCCTCGAATTTTCAACGCGTACTTGTTCCAAACGTTTACAGATATTACTTCCTTATTTTCTTCTCAGCCTCCCAAGTGGCTTCTTCGATCATGTGATTTTTCCTCAAAACTTCAGTCAATGAAATTTCTTATTCCTTAATTCTTTAATTCCATAAACCAATATTTCTACTAACTCCTCTTCATGTATTAAATCTAATTGCATCTCAATTTATTCAAGAGTGTTGACATGTAAATAATTAAGTCAATGCCCCCAAACCATAAGTACATATACTATAGACTTTTGCTCACTTCTGGAGATAAGACCCATTAATATACTCTTGGTCTAACTCTTTCACGATTCCTTGAGGTATAACATTTCTGAAACTAAGTTTTCCCTTTTTGACCTATACAAATCATCCTTCATTTTCAAATAAACAATCATAACTTCTCTTTTGCTTTGACATTTAAGGCTCTCAACAGCTTAAACATTTAAACAACCAATACTTTATTATATACAGTTGCCGAAGGTTACAACCTATTAGGTACTTCTTGTTCTTTTACTTGAGCCCCCTACTGCACTAGTATCTCAATCTAGGTAAAATTTGGGGAAAAAAGTTCATACTTGATTTCATTGTTACTGCTACGGGTATCTTTATAACCCTTGTGATCTGTGACTCTTGTTCTTGTCTAGAAACATTTCTATACAATTTCAATTAGTCGGAACAATCCTCAACTAAACACTCTTCCTTTGACTTCATTAAGGAACTAATTCCTTTTAAAAATTTAAACGTTTCTTCTTATAATCACTTCTACCTTGTGCACAAATAACCAACTTATCTAAATTACACTTCAGATTCCCGAGATGATACCTCCATATTACCTTCTAGTAATTGATCACTTAGATCATTAGAAAACCCTTTTTCCAGCAATTCATATTATTTTAATGCTTGTCATACTCATCGTCTTATATTACTGGTTATCTTTATCAAAACCTTTCTGAAAAGATATCTTAGCTTATCCATTACACTTCAGCCTTACCTTTATAAGGCTCTACTGTCAACTATTCAGGTAGAATTAACCTCTTAGTTGACTTCTCTGAATACTCTTTGGTTACAAGTTCAATGCACTTTATCGATAATAGACTTCCAATCTTGTTCAGTATGTACTCAAATATCACTTTCATCATACTTTTATTCTAGATTCTTTATCTTCCTGATCTATCAGGCTTCACAGTTGACATCTTATAACAAGATACTACTGAGTTATTTCCATCATAACTTCAATCCTTAACTTATCTTGAATAAATCGCCAGATTACATCTGCAGCAACTACTGACATTGTTATCTTCAAACATATATATTTCTAAAGTAAAGATACTTCTTCTTCTTACTTTTTCGTATCTGAGTATCTTACAATTACTGTATCATCTCTTTGCTATGCAGATAACTTATTCTAAACAAGAAATAACTTCCAGGCTTATTTTATTGTATCATATCCACTATGGGTTCTTTCTTGACCTCTAAGATTCGTCAACTAACAAAATCTATTATCATTTTACTTTCCTTATTCTAGTATCATTTTCACCTTATACTAATGAGGAGCAGCATCAAGTCATACAATCAGTACATCAATAATATGACATCTTAGGGGCATGTATTTACTGAAAACTCCATATCAAACTTGGTTTAGCATCCAGAACCGGCTAAACCTTTGCTCTGATACCAATAAATGTAACACACATAACGTATGCTCGTAGTTGAATATACATTATATATTTTACTTAAACATGCTACTGAAAGTTAAGCTTAATTTTTTTTGTCTCTATGCGATTCATCGTCTAGCTGATTATTTAAACTATCATTATAATTTAATTTAATGCATCATGTACTATCAGTAAATAAATAGTTTACATGCCCACTAGAGATTGTCATAATTTAGAATGTCTTACTGATATTCTGCAGATTGTAGCTTGAACAGCATGCTTGACTCCTCTTCATGTGCTCCAACTTGACCTACGTGTGAAACAATCACACGCTAAGTACGAACTTAGTGAGGCATATAAAACAACTTATTAAAAACATAAAGTAATACAAATTGATATGTCATGTAATGAGTGTATTACCCATTCTCTATAATTGACAATATGTCATATATATCAGTATATCGTGTATTCTTACTAACATGTAAATCATGAATTATCTCTATCAAGTAATACATGAAACATTTCTATCATATATCATGTAACCTTTCTATTATGTATGTCATGTGCTTCTCGGTTATGTGACATGTAACTTCTTATTCATGTATCATGTAATCATGTAACATCTGTAGCAAGTAACATGTAACATCTGAATCATGTATCATCTTATTATTATTATCATCGTGTCTGGCTAGAGGCCCATGGAAACCCTGTAGACTATTTGCACTGTAGTGCCATGTAAAGTACATACTCGAGAGGACACTATTTGCTCCTCACATAAGGACGCTCTTTGCTCCTTATATTAAACACCTTGTTAGTGCATTTGCACTATGGGCGTGGATCCCCAGGTGTATCTTGTTTCATTTTAATCTTGTCATTATCCATAATTCATGTATGCATAATGCATCATCATTTATGCAAACAATAACTCGTACATGATATTCCATCAAGCTTGCCATGTCGAGCAATGTATCATATCATGTATTATAGAGAAATCAATGTCATTTTCAATGTAATGCAAACATTTGGAAATGCACTAACTTGGGCCATTTATTAGTTTGCCTTACTAAATTCTACTCGATCCTTTCCTTCATAGTACCTCGAATCTTCTTTTGATTCGGATTTGACTTCATTAACCACATGAATATAAGCAAACATTTGTTAAATTCACTTCTAACAATATTTCAATCAAGCTATCTAATCATTTAACATAAAAATTTCCATAATTTTCCTTCCTTCCTTATACTGTCCAAAAATTTAGTTTGGTCCTTAATGACCAATTTAAACTTCCAATAATTCTTCTGAGCTTGTTATCAAACATTAGATATAAAATGTCTCAAATTCCATTTTCTGGCAGCTTGCACTACCTTTGAAGATTTATTTCTATAAAATGATCTAAAACTCGGAATTCGATTTCGTTTGTTCTGAAAGAAACTAGATTCAATAAGCTTTTCAGCCATATAAATTAATATCCCAAATTCAACTCGTACGATTTATGACAAATTTTCAAAGTCAATTTTAGTGCTGATTTCGGAACAGACTGTCATACTATTTTCTGACCTTTCACCACTTAAAAATTCATATCTTTTTTACTCGAAACTCGAAATCAGTTTTCATTTTTGGAAACGAAATTAGACGAAAAAATATTTACATAGGTATAAAATTCACCATCTAACCATTTTTGTAGAATTTATGGTGAATTTTCAAACATAGTGTCATAATCCAGTTTTCTACATAGCTTTCATAATTAACATCAACTTTTATACTAACTTCTCCTTACTTCTCTATTTGTCAATTTAGTCCCATTATTTACTTTACACCATCAACTTATCACCTTCTTCATCAAATAATTATTCGCAATAGTTTCCCTTAATTTTCCTTCTTAACCGAAATAGTCACTAAAATGTAATGATAAGGATTCTAGCTTCTTAACTTTGCAATTTAGTCCTCAAATCAACATTACTATCTTAATTCCATCATTATAACTAAAATTCAGATTTAATCCTCCTCTAAAACCTCATTTATGAATTGGTCACTTAACTTTGACAATTTGTCAAAATGGTCACTAATTTGATTCAACACCAGTTTAACAGTCTAACTTCAATTTCACATCTCCAACTTCAATAATAACATAAATAAACTTCAAAATAATAAAAATTCAGAATATTCCTTTAACTTTCAGAATTGTCGAAATGGTCCTTATACCTTAAATTTAGGGTTTTGCTTCCAAATAACAAATTCAAGCTTACTAGATCATTAATTCAACATCAAAAACCCTAAATTAAACTTGAATCCATAAAACCTAATCATCTTCATACAAAATAAAATATGTAGGGTTTAAATCCCAACCCAAAAACATGATTTTATCATCATAACAACTTAATTTCGACTTAAATTTCAACATAGAATCATAAAATCTCAAAACCCCCAATTTAGTCCATAAACCCTAATTTATTTTCTTACAAAATTCTTATCAATCAAGCATGTTTTCCATGAATTATTTACACCAAAAGATAGAGCTTGAAGGGTAGAACAACTTTGCAGTTGAAAATATTACCTGAAAATTGAGTTTTGGGGCTTGAATCAAACTTGGAAATTTTTTCTCCATTTTTCATTCTTTCTCCCCGTCATATTTAGAAATTTTGAGGATGAAGAAGTCTTCATCCTTTTTTTTCATCCAATTTGGCCACTTGTCTTGTATAAATGAAATTTAAATTCATTTAGATAGTGAAATTACTAAAATTCCCTTTTGATCCAACGGTTGAGATTGATCTTATCATTAATAAAGGGCCAAGATTTAATCTACCATTTTCATCTTCCAAAATTGTCCTTGTAACTTTTTAAATATTTCAAAAATGCCATTGAGGCAAAATGACCAATTTGCCCTCTAACTATTTTTATTTACTAGTTTGACATTCTTGTAAAATTCAACTAAGTCTAGTTGGAATCCAACCAACTATAATAAAATATTCATAAATAGTATTTTATGACTTTTCAATAGCTTTTGGATCAGCCTCTAAAATTCCAGTTCGATCTGATTTCCACATATTCATAAAATACTTTTACCGCGATTTCACCTTTATCGAGCTATAAGATTTATTCCAAAAATTCCATATTTCCATATTTAGAAAATGAACACTATCATCTTATAAAAAATTTCCTTTCCTAAAGTCTTAGACTGAATTTTCTTAACTCAGTCTATTATCCCAATAATTATCGAAAATCTTCAAAGAGTATAATTTCTCTTAGAAATTCTTTATCGTAAATCCATACGAATATTCTTTACTCTTACTGAGTCCAAATTATCGATCAGAAACACTTTTATGGGACCTCCCTGAAGGTCACCCATCCTTGTATTTCTCTGGCCTGAGCACGCTTAATAATTTTATTCGATCCAAATTCGATACCTTTTTCGGCATCTTAATTATTAAAACCGATATCAAGGTACCTATTTCGATCTGATTCACTCTTATACTGAATAAAATTAATTGTTGGGGAAATTTACACTTTAGTCCCAAAACTTTTCCAAAGTTTATACTTTAACCCCCTAAACTTTCAAAATTTACAATTTAGTCACTAGCCAAAATTTGGGATATTACAATAAGCCAAGGTTGATTATGTCGTTTTACATGTCTAAGATATTTTCTTTGTGTTGGAAGAATATGAACCCTTGGATTTAAGTTGATTTTCCTTGTTAAATATGAGTCGTTGGATGAAAAATGGCAAGATCGTAATTTTTAAAAATTATAAGGGCAAAGTTTGTAACTACTAACTCAAGGTTAAATATAGGCCATTGGATGAAGGATGATGACATGAGGTACATTATGGAAATATAGAATTTTTGGAATAGATCTGATAGCTTGGTAAAGGTAAAATCGTAGTAGAAGTATTTAGTGAATATCGAGAAATCGGATTGAATTGAAATTTCAGAGACTGTTCCATAAGCCATGGAAAATCATAAAATGATATTTATGGAATAGTGGCCGGTT
The DNA here is from genome assembly GCA_019671005.1 of Hibiscus mutabilis. Classification (NCBI taxonomy): domain Eukaryota; kingdom Viridiplantae; phylum Streptophyta; class Magnoliopsida; order Malvales; family Malvaceae; genus Hibiscus; species Hibiscus mutabilis. Next base: position 43,055,296 of record CM033756.1, read on the forward strand.
GAGAAGGAACTAATTTAGTTAGATTATAATGGAATGGCAATTTTGAAACAAACTAGTAAATAAATACTAGTTGGATGGCAAATTGGTCATTTGGCAAGGATGGCAATTTTGAAATATTTTTGAAATTTTGAGGACGTTTTTGGAAGATGAAATATAAATGGATTTAATTTTGGCCCTTGATTTTGGATGAGATTAAATTAGCCATTGGATTTAAAGGCTAAATTGGTAATTTCACTATTTAAATGAATTTAAAATTCATTTAATAGTTACAAGTGTAATTTAATAGTGAAAAGATGAAAAAAATGTTCATCTTTTCTAGCCATAAACCATGGAGAAAGAGGAGAAAGAAGAGGGAAATTTCCAAGCTCGATTTGGTTTTTAGGTAATCTTTCAAACTACAAAGTTGTTCTACTCTTCGAGCTCTATCTTTTGATGTAAATAATTTATAAAATACTTGCTTGGTTGATGATATTTGATATGTGGAAGAAATTAGGGTTTATGCACAAATTGGGGCTTTATGATTTTATGAATCCATGGTTGATTTTATGTTAGAATCATGCTTGTATGATGTTGGAATCATGTTATTGAGTTGGGACTTAAACCCTACATATTTCGGTTTGTATAGAGAAGATTAGGGTTTATGGATTAAAGTCTAACTTAGGGTTTGTGATGTTGGATTAATGATCTAGTAAGCTTGATTTTTTGTTTGGAAGCAAAACCCTAAGTTAAATACATAGGGACCATTTTGGCAAGCTTCAAAATTAAGGGACCAGATCTGATTTTTATGAAATTGATGTGTATTTATATTATTAATGATGTTACAGACATGAAAATGAAGATTATAATGCTAAACCGATGATTAATCACATTAGTGACCATTTTGAAAATTTGTCAAACTTAAATGGTCTATTCGGCAAAGTGGATATGTAGAAGGAGTAAATCTGATTTTTAGTTAAAATGATGGAATTGGGGTAGTAATGTTGATTGGAGGACTAATTTGAAAGCATAAGAAGCTTGAATCCTTATATTTGAATTTTGGTGACCATCTCGATAAATCAAGAGAAATTAGAGAAGTGAAGGTTTAAGCCTATTTTAATGAAGGATGTAAATAGAACATATGACTATAAGCTTTATTCTGGTCATTTGAAGTAAAGTGATGGGACTAAATTGACAAGTAGAGAAATAGGGAGAAGCTGGTGTAAATTAGAAGTTATTTATGGAAAGTTATGTTGGAATTGAATTATGGCAATAAGTTTAAAATTTTGCCATAAATTCTACAAAAATGGTTAGATGATGAATTTTATATAGTTGGAAAGATTTGTTAGTCTAGTTTCGTTTCCAACAAATGGAAACTGATTTCGAATTCTGGGTTAAAAGATATGAATTTTTATTCGAATGCAGGTCGAAAAAATTATAGAGCAGTTTTCTACCTAGACAGTCTGTGACGTGAATTTAGTGATTTTTCACAATTTTTTTAGATTTTATTAATTTATGTGGGTTATACCGTTATAACCTTATCGAATCTAGTTTCTCCAGTATAAAGGAAATTAAGATCCAGTATGTATTCTACCCTTTATAAGTAAATCTTTGAAGGTAGCGCAAGCTGTCAGAAAATGGAATTTGAAACATTTCGTATTCAAATGTTAGTTAGCAAGCTCGAAAGAATTTATGGAAGTTCAAATTGGTCACTAAGGACCATAATGAGTTTTTAAATATGTCAAAGGTTGAACATCATTAGGAAGACTTACGATGAGTCTACCTTATTTATATATTGGCATGATATTTATGTCATTGATCATATATTGACATGTTTTAAATATGTCAAAGGTTGAACATAAATGCATAGATCACTAGTTATATATGATATTATATTATGAATGTTATTTCGGGTATGAACTACCCAATGTTAAATTATGTTGATATACATTGCCATGGATGCAATAAATACGGAATATATGCCCAAGTATGTCAATATACGATTAACATGATGATAATACATGGCAAGTATATTGGTAAGATATTTATATCCAATTTATATTATGTTAATATAAGATTAACATGATGATAATACATATCTAGTGATCATGATGAATTTATGCATATATGGCATATTATGACAAATGAACAAGCATGAAAGTCATATGACATTAGCAAGTAGTAAATCATTACTAATGCAATGTGAAAGTTGATGCTTTGGCATATATATATCATGTTATATAAACATAGCCATGAAGTCGAATGAAATTTAAATTATTGTTATTAACTGCCTTTATACCTCACTAAGTTCGTACTTAGCGTGTGTTTGACTATGCACACGTAGGTAAATCAAGATGAGAGTGAGAAGAGCATAGCATCAATATTGGAAAGCTTAACAAGTAATCACAGTAATGACATCCTAATTAAGGTTTGATTATTATAGTGGCATGTATACTTGCTAAACCTATTTGAGTTGTGATTGGCCTTTAAAGTTCGTTATGGTTTCAAGATAATTGGCGTTTCTGGAAAGATTCAAGATTAAGAATAATCTTAGGTGATGAGTTGCATGCTAAGATAATTGATTTATGATTGGAACTCGAATAAATAATTTATGTCAGTTTTAAATAAAGTTAAGCATGCTTGGGCTAGAGAAATTTGAGGATGGGTGACCATTGAGAAGTTTTTCTAAAAATTTTAAATTACCCTAATTTTTTATTAAAGAAGTCGTAACATTTTCGACTCGTACCCGGTGTATGGATACGAGAAAGGGGTGTTACAAATCACCACGATTTCATCTTTCCCTTTTTCCTTGATTAATTCAATGTTTGGGTTTGTTATGTTGATTTATTCGTACCCATCCATGAATAAATTAAATTAGTTTAGGTTATTGGGTTTTGATGTTGTGAGCGAATGATTTATCTTTGACTTTTAATTTATTTGAGATGTTTATCCAATATCATGTTCTTTATAGTGATTCAAGTAGTTTAAACATAAATGCTTGATGTCCATCCATTTACTTAGACTTGAGAGATTCATGTTCACGAAATATCTTTATTAGATATAGGTTTCCATTATTTGAGAGTTGATGGAAGTTTATTCTCCTTAGACAAGAGGTGGGACTTTAGGCGACTTAAAGGAGTGTGTTGATCGATGAAAAACATCTCATGGTTTACGCAGAGATGTATTGCCATCGCATGTTGGCCGCCAGGTCTTTTGTTAGACATAACTAGAAGGCATAGAGTAAAACTTTGTCGAGCATCCAAATAAGTTAAATTGTCATGGCAAGTCAGACGACAACAATATTGCATCATCCAATAACCCCGCCTCTTCATAAAAATTTGGTTTTTCTTTCTCTTGTTATTTGAATTCATTTAGCTTTCATTTATATTAGCATAATCTTAGCTATACATCATCTCATTCCATCACTATAAATCTTATCTTTTTTATAGTGCAATAACTTAAGCAAAATGGCTCAATCCAATCCATATAGAGACGATATTTAAACTATAATATCACTTGTCGATGTGTATACATCCCCTATTTGCATAGTACTTAAATCACACAACACATTTTGGGATCGTTGCCGAGGAATGGCAATTGGTGTTAGTTGTTTTGTTATTGCATATTTTCTCTTTTTTTAAATTTTTACTAACTTTGTTTTCTTTAGTTTTGTTAAATTTTTTTAGGTGTGCTATAAAGAGAAAGAACAACAAACATGTCGAATGATAGACATTAAACCATTCGAGATTACATGATGTCAAACTATGACTATCAATATCCGACTCTAAGAGTTGTCCAAGACAGAAATAAGAGGAAACATATAAAAAAAGGTGCTTCTAGATCAATCTCGGCATAACTTACATCGTTGACCAACATGATTGCATCCATGCAAACGTTGAGAGCAGCTTAAAAGTCAATACCATGACAATTTCTTGTGTTTATTGCAAATATATCCAGTTTGATTAGATCAATAGTGCACCAAGCACTAGATGTGAGGAGGTTTCCTTTGTTCAGGCAGGTATCTATACCTTTGTAGAGTTAGTGTTGTCAAAGTACAAAGGGGTATGGGTATATTTTGCTTTTTTGAACAACATTGTCGAGGGCTATTGTGTAAGCGGAGGGTTTATATAGGCATATTCTACGTCCTTGAGAGAAAAACATAATGCCAAAGGCATTGAATGAGTGTAGCATATCTGTTGCATCATTGTAAAGCATGTGCTATCGGTAGACGCAAATGGATATATACATGTTTATGCCCTCAGGAGAAAAACACAATATTGAAGGCATTGAATGGACATAAGCTATCTTTTACATCCTAGTAGAGCCTTAGCCGTCGGTAGACACAAATGGATACATGCATTTCTACGCCCTCAAGAGAAAAACACAATGTTGAAGGCATTGAATAGTCGTAGGCTATCCTATGCTAAAGCAAGCATCCACACTCTTGTAGATCACATATCGCTTAGGACACGAGAGTATAGGCATTTCAACACCATCAGGAGAAAAACACAATGTCGAAAATAATGAATGAGTGAAGGCATCAAATAACGTTCGAAGAATAAAGACATGAGAATGTAATAAAAATTATGGAGAAGCACAACCATGCCAAATATTTCATATATTCATTCATCCATACATTTAAATTCGTACATTTATTCATCTACAGTGTAGTTCAAGAAGATCTTCCTAGGGTGCATATCAGCTTCCTAGACTGTAAAGCAATTTCCTAGGGTGCAAAGTGACTTTCTAGAGTACTCTAAGCATTAAGGGATTTCCCCAATACTTGAGGGCTTGCAGGAGAAAGCGGTTGAGAAAATCTTTCCCTTCTAATGTTAGAAGTTTCCGATGACTCCTTTTATCTGAGCCGATGATGCTTCTCATGCATGCTAGGCGCTTTGACTTCTTATAGAGCCTATTGCTTCTAAGCCAGCCTCTGTTGGTGCTGCTTTGAGGCCATCAATGGAGGATGGTCTAAAGACTTCTATCACTGGAATACTGGTGGGGGTTGGAGCCTTTTTAGGGTTACACCTTACATACATGAAAGCATGAGAGGTATTGTTGTCTTTCGCGGAGGTCATGACTATGGATTGGCCTTGTTGGGTCCTTCGACAAGACACTATATCTTTAAGTTGGCCGCATTGTGCGTGCTGCAGGGGCCATAATGAAGGACTGGGCTCGTATGCTCCTTTGGCAAGGCATAGCTTCTCCAATCTAACTCGATATTTTATCGATAAAAAACAAATTTCCACCAGTAGACTTGATAAGATGTTTCTATCTCGTCATTCCCCCATCGTGACCCTTGGAAGCGAGTGGCGAGAAATTGATATCCCATCTTTATTGTATCTTTTTTGTTGATATTTGGAAAAAAAATAGATTCGCATGATAATCGTAGCATCCCCAAAGTTCATCGGAGGTGTCAGTTTTATGACCATCTCGGTGATAGCCAAGACCTGGTGTGTTGGGAGCTATTCATAAAAAAATAGTGGATTTGAGCTAAGATAGCTAAAAGTATGAAAGTTATAGTGGCTGATTCTAGGTCAAAAAGTTTTCCATGCTCATCGCACCAATTGTTGAAGCCTAAAATTAGAAGACACCAAACAATGAAGGTGGATATTATGACTCCAATGCTTAATGGTGGTTTCAAGCGGTTCACCCCAGTTGACTTAGGGCGGAGAGTCACAAATAGTATAGAGATCAAAGCACATGAGTAGAGAAGGAAGAGATGGGTGATGGCCTCTTGATTTGACATTAGCCTCATTATTAGGTTGCATGGGTATTTATAGCCCCTGGTGTTGCAGGTGATTGGACGGTGCCAGGCCTAATTACAGCCTATGGATGAGTTGACAAAGATAGGTTCTACTTCCAAGTATCAAGCTTTACATGCCTATCACGTGGGTGGGGTTACTGTAGTGGCTACATTATTTGTTCCCAAGATTGTGTAGGCATTCGGTTTCATCATCTTCGGTATTACAAGGCTCTGAGAAGGTCATTCGGAGTTATCGAGTTCGGAGGTACTAGGGGTTATTTCTGGAATTCTATAGATACTGTCAATATTGGGTATAATAATGTCTTTAGAGAGTTCCAGAGAATTTTTTATTCTTTTAAGAGAAATTTAATTTAAAATATGAGAAAATGAGAATGAAATCTTTTGGTCCACACTCTCGTTGGTCTATAATGAAAAATGAATAAAATAGGTTGGAAGAGTTTTGAGAGAATAAGATAGGTTGGGAGAGTTTTTAAGTTTTTTAAGAATGTGAAAAATAATAAAATAAAATTTTAGAGGTTAAATTACTACTTTATCTACGATTAAAATGTGATTTTAAGCACACTTCTCTCACTAAACGATTTATCTTCACTCTACAGAGGAAAACCTAATTTTTCATCATTTTTATTTTTGGGCAAGCTACCCCTCTTGGCCCACGACAGCTGGCTTTCCACATCTTCTTCCTTTTCCTTTGCTTATTATTTTATCTTTCTTTCTCTCCATCGTTTTATGTTTGTATTAATTTCCCCTCTGGTCGGCTTGCTTAGAATTCCATTCTCCAACGATCATGGTTCAGACCCAAGCTCGTTTTTACGAGGAGGAAGATGAACCCCTTCATGGTGGTGTGGTTCACAGAGAAATGAGTGGAGGGCTCTTGTTGGCCTCCGTTTTCCCCTCCACCATTTTCTATACTATTTATGTTTCATTTTACTTGCTCCCTTTGTTTGCTGGAACTATGGATATTCATGTTCATTGTACTGAACTTTGATGTAACACCCTAATCAGTATTCTATAATAAATACCAATTAGAGTAACACATAAATTATTTTTTATATATATATCGCGTAGAATCATTTACTAAATTTTTATCCTATCGAATTAAGTCTGATTTCAGGCAGCAACTTAACAATTCTTATCTATAAAGTATATAGATTATAACTGCCTAAAATAAAATTTTGCCGATTGCTTAATTTATCTTTATCTAGTTATTACCCGATTTTAATTATAATATGAGTACTCATCATTTACTATAAACATAAACTAGTCTATATATTACAAACCATATACAATAAACTAGTATGCAACTAGCAAATTTTAATATTTACATGCCAACTAGAAACATCAAAATACATCAAAGGATGTTATTACTGATACCGTTTATATACTCCAGATAGTAGGATGCTCACTCCTTACTCCGATTTCTGTCTTTTACCTACGCGTGAAAACCATCACACGCTAAGTATATACTTAGTGAGGCAACAATATTATTCAGTGCAAATAACATAACAATAACTAATACTATGTAACCATTTTCATGCATTTAAATCACTAGATATGACTTACCATCATATCAATCATACATAAATATGATATAAACCGTATATACATTTTCTTACCAATATACTTACCATAATTTTAAGAGTGTATAAACTTTTTAAACCGTTTATCAAATATTTACCGATTTCATAACCTGATTTTATAACCCGATTTCATAAGCCAAATATAGACCTATGAGGACACTGGGTACACGAATCTAATATGCACCGAAGTGCTTCCCGCACATTTATAAGGTTGTGCTTACCATAATACCCTCACATTTATAAGGTTGTGCTTACCATACACTAAGTGACTTTTAGGTACACTATAGTGTTATCCCGATTATGCAGCGTGCTGCTGGACTCTATGGCATGCCAACTATACCCTGTCCCTCAATGACTTACTTTGGCATATTTACCATATTTATTCCATCCATGGCAATGTATATCAATATAATTGAATATTGGGCAGTTCATACCCGAAATAACATTCATAGAATAACATCATATATACAACTAGTGATCCATGCATTTATATTTAATCTTTGACATATTTAAAACATGTCAAATATATGATCAATGACATAAATATAATGCCAATAAATAAACCATGTAGACTCATCGCAAGTCCTACCCGTGATGTGTTGCGCGTAATAAGTGTTCCGCAATTGTGCAAGTGTACACGTCGCAAGTTATAGTATAAAAGATATCGTCTCCACAGGGATTGGTGCCATTTCAAGAATCTAATCTCTTGCACTGTAAAAAGTAAAAACACAAGTAGGTGATTGTAGGAGTTTTAACTAACAACTAAACTAGAAAGCAAATAAGTAAAAGAAATGTAATCAAATGAGAGAGAATAGGCCAGATTATCGTGAGTTGAGGAGTGATAGCCGATTGGATTGTCTTGGTAAAAGAGTGCAAGGGCAACTCAGTTGCCGTGGCAACTTGCGCAGTGGGGTTGCCTTGGCAACTAATCGACGGTTGCCTGGGCAACTAGCTAGGCAACTGTTTGGGCGGCTGGGTAGCAGCTTCAAGGTTTGGTAGCGCGTTCTTCAATGGTTTCTTCTTATCCCTAAGTCGAAACTCTAGCTATTTGTGCATGCCTTGATAATACATCCCTGCGTGAATCAAGGGTGAACAACAACCAATGTTGCGCTCCTCTTAGCCATTGAAATCCTTAACTTATTCCTAAGCCAGATTAATCTTCGCCATCAATAGATTGAATAAAGACCATACTCATTCGTTTCTTGAATCTAACTCTCCCGATATTAGATAAATAGATGAAGTTACGAGATCCTCTCCCAATTCACTCGCAAACAAGAATAAGAACCAAGAATGAGTAAACCATGAATTGAAAGTTCAAACTCTTATTACCTAAACAAAATCCAATTGTTTCTCACAACCACATAACACAATAACCTTAGCCAAATAGATTTAGTTCATGGCTAGGTTCCAAAGAAACACAAGACAAAGAATTCCTAACAAAAACCTAATCGAACAAAGAAGAAAAGGATGAAGAATGGTTGAAGCCTCTTTGTCGAAATCTCCCCCTTTGCTCTTGTCGAAATCTCTCCTCTCCTCTTCTCCCTAGTTTGACGGCTTGGTCTCCTTTAAATAGGAGATGGCTAGGCCAAAATCCTTCTTGAGGAGGAAGTTAAGTTGGAATTAAATACTTTAAAAGAATATAATTCTTTATTATATTTAAATTCCTTCTAGATCTTCTCCTATCTTTTTGGGATTTAATTTCTCTTTGACCTTTTCATGAAAATCAAACTCCTTTTGGATTTAACTTTGCTCCACGTCATCTTGGGCTTATCTAGTCATCAATTTCGACTACCATATCATCTTATCCCTTATCAAAAATTGCCCTAGCAACTAGCTCGGCATCTCTTTCATGCATTGCCCTGGCAACTGGTTCCAGCCTTGCTTTGGCAAGTGATTATACACACACACAAAAACACACCAAAGCAGTATCTTTTTTCCACAAAATTAAGCAAAATATGAAATCAAGCTTGTCCACCAAGGAAACAATGCAAACATGCATGAATGGCTAATACTGCAACTAATATGAGCCTAAGTCTAGCAATAATATGAATAAAAAAGGGTGAATAAAATAGTACTTTTAGACACTTAACACACCCCCAAACTTGAACTATTGATTGTCCTCAAGCAATGCAAACTAATAATTACCCGCCAAGACTTCAATTTTCACAAACTTAGCTTTGAACTTGATTTCAATTCTCAGAACCGTGGCACAAAGTTTGATTGGCTTTTCATTTTTCGAAAAACTTAGGAGTTACTCGGAATCAAACTATAATGCTTGTGAGTGTGTGTGGAGTTGTGTGCAAGTTGATTTTTCAGATTCTATGCAAACAAGAGGTTTTCAAATTACTTCCTTGGGTTCTTTTAACATGTTTTAACTAGAGTCGGTTTCGGGCACCTCTAGCTATCATTTTTTTTAGCATATACTAGAGACAATTTCGGGCACCTCTAGCGATCAATTTTTTAGCACATACTAGAGCCAATTTTGGGCATCTCTAGCATTCATCCAATTTTTATTCTAAACCCCCAATTTTTTTAACTATCAACCTAAGTTCGCTAGAATTCCTTAAATCAATCAAGCCACACAGTGTTTCATCAAGTTTAGCATCATAGTACGATTCTAAGTGTTCCATGTTTATCCTAGAATAAAAAGTTCTATCAATTAAGTACATTGGCAAATTCATCATCGGATATTCATCAAATCTAGGCAATTCTTGTCCCAACTAAAGGCATGGCAAGCAATTTATGTATCCTAAATGCAATACTTAAGATGAATGCAACTAAACATGGTAACTAACTAATAACAATCTCCCCCAAACTCGAGTGAGGCATTGTCCTCAATGCACGCAACAAAGAAAAATAAAAATAAAGAAAAGTAAAATGCAAACAAGGACTTACTCTGAGAGGTTGTCGTCGTGGATGATTAGTTTCCTTTTGGTCGGTGTCTTGATTATTTTGCTTGAACGCGGTGGTTGCTTTCTTGTTGCCGATGGTGGAATCGATCCTCGTACGGGGTTGTCCTCATCGTCCTCTTCATCAATGTCATTGGCTTTTCGCTTGGGCTTGGAGGATTCGATTGGTGCGGTCTTTGTTGGTGCAATGGAGGATTCATCCGAATCTGAAAAGTCAGACAATGATTCAGTACGAGTTGATTCGGGCATAGGTGCTTTACCTTTGGCTTTTGCAGTGGTTGACGGCGCGTCTTTAGCTTTAGTTGCCGCGACATCTTCAGTGTTGGTTGTCGTGGCAACTGCTTGGGCAGGCGCAATGTAGGTTGCTGCGGCATCATCTGTTGCGGTTGTCGTGGCAACTGCTTCATTGGTTGTCGTGGCAAGGATTTTAGCAGGAAAGATGGGGAACAACACGCAGCTGTCCGGGTACTTTTCCAGGATGACTTGGGTGATGGCATTGTTGTGATCCTTCATGTACCACATGAACATTAATTGCCGGTCTTCAATTTGCCTAAGGCGGTTTGCCAACGGTTGTAATAGTGCTTCAAGTTATCTCGGGTTTGCTGTCCGAGTTGCCCAAGCATCAGTAGTTTGAGCATTAGGAGTTGCAGAGGTGGCAGGAGTTGTCGCGGCAACTGGAGGCGTTGGGGATTTTACCGATGCCTCTCCCATTAGCTTTCGGATTTGTGCTCAATTCCAACCAGACTTTGGTAGGGACTTTTCATCAGTGGACTCACTTGGGACATGCATCTCCTTGCAAAGATTGGAAATTAAGCAAGGGAAGAAAAGAGACATACAAAAATCTCATCACAAATAATTTTTCCAATGTTAATGATGCGATTATGCAAGATAGAATGATGAGCGAAAGACGAGGTGTATCAACGACAGTATTCTGTGTTGTAGGCATTAAAGAAATTTTAACAAACTTATTCCATAATTTTGCCTCGGGCTTAAGCCGAAGGCGATTTACCGTGCCCTTGTATTTACCGTCATTCTAATGAGTTCCCGGTAGAGTGAGTTCTTGAAGCACCTTATCGAGTTGCATGGGTGTGAATTGATCAACAAAGGCTTGATGCTCGTCCTTCTCAATGTAGAGCCCGTAAAAGGTGTTGATGTTTTCGGGGCTTATGAGTATAGCCTTGTCATGAACAAAAACATAAGGATTATCCGGGTTATGTGAGTGAGCATAGAATTCTCTTACCCATGAGATGTTACCCGGTTCAGATTGATGGAAAAAGATTTGCCACTTTTGATGTACAATCCTTTCGAAGATGAATGGTTCAAGGCCGAAATCTTGATGAGAGTTGGAGTATTCAAGTCCTTGTTCTTCGCAAATCTTCCGGTTTTCAAACTTGGAGTGAAATCATTCTTGAACCATCGGTGTAGCAAACTTCTTGTATCTTGGTTCTTTGGAGGAACTTAGATGAACCAAAAATTCGATTTTGGATGCCATGGATGATCTTGGTTGTGAGTTTGGTAAAAACAAAGAAAAGAAAGCAAAAGAAACTAAAGAGTTGCAAGATGAAAAGTAGGAATAGGTTTCTTGGAAGTTAAGGGTGATGGGTTAAATAGAAAAGATAGGAAGTAAATATGGTAGGTGGGATTAATTTTGGAATAAAGAAAACAAGGGTTTCGATTTAGGGGTAGGGGACGGCTAGGGTATTTAGGAAAGGGGAAGGGTTTGTCCGGTTATGTAGGCTTTATTTAGGGTAAATTAGAGGCTCAATATAAGCCTTAGATTCAGCCCATTAATTTCCTTGTTGAAGAAGTTTCCTTCTTGAATCAAAATTCCTCTTTATCTTGAACTCTTTTCCTACAATTCAAAAACAAATAAAATAAGGATTAAAATTAAAGATAAACTAATAAAAGAAAATAAAGAAAGATGTGCAAAGAAATTCTTAAACTTAAAATTTTAAAAACAATTAGATAAATATGAAAGAAATATGTAGTTTTAATCTTAAAGAAAATAAATAAATCTATCCTAAAAAGAAAAATAACCGAAAATAATAAATAAAAAATTAAATAGTTCGAGAAAAAATAAAATAAAAAATTAAAAAAATATCGAAAGGAGGGCATGCTCATGCATATCCTAAGGTGACCACTACTTTGTTACGTTCCACATGGGCACCGTTGTAGTACTTCAATCTTTGTCCGTTAACTTTGAATTCATGTTCATCAATGATGGACTTGATTATCACGGCACCATGGGAGAACGGTTTGACAACTTCGAATTGTCCCGACCATCTTGATTTCAGTTTTCCCGGGAAAAGTTTTAGCTAATAATTGAGTAAGAGAACTAGTTGCCCTGGCATGAATTGCCGCGGTAATAGCTTTTTGTCATGCCATTGCTTTGTTTTCTCCTTGTAGATTCGTGCATTGTTATAGGCGAGTGCACGGAATTCTTCTATCTCGTTGAGGTCCAACAAACTCTTTTGCCTGGCACTTTCCCAATTCATATTCACGGTCTTGATTGCCCAATATGCCTTGTGTTCGATTTCCACCGGTAGATGGCATGTTTTGCCATAGACAAGTCGGAAGGGAGACATACCTAAGGGTGTTTTGAATGAAGTGCGATATGCCCAAAAGTGCATCATCTAGTCTTACTGACCAATCCTTCCTAGAGGGATTTACAACTTTCTCGAGTATACCCTTCGATTCTCGGTTGGAAATTTATGTTCCTTTCTTGTCCTTAATTTCAATGTCAAACTCTTGTAAAAGCAATATCCAACGAATCAAACGAGGTTTGGTATCCTTTTTAGCAAATAGATACTTAATTGCCAAATGGTCTGTGTGAACAATTACCTTTGTACCAATCAAATAGGATCAGAACTTGTCAAATGTGAAAACTACGGCTAGTAACTCTTTCTCCGTTGTTGTGTAATTCACTTGAGCACTATTAAGAGTTTTACTAGCATAGTATATCACATGAAAGGTCTTACTTGTGCGTTGGCCTAGGACTGCTCCTACCGCGAAATCACTTGCATCACACATGACCTCAAAAGGTAGCGTCCAATTGGGTGGAACGACAATGGGTGTCGAGGCAAGCTTTTCATTTAGGGTTTCGAATGCTTGGGCGCAAGAATCATCAAAATTGAAGACTTTATCCTGTTCAAGCAAATTGCGCAAGGGTTTAGTAATTTTAGAGAAATTATGAATAAACCTCTTGTAAAATCCTGCATGTCCAAGAAAGCTTCGGATTCCTTTAACCAAACTTGGTGGAGGTAATCTCTCGGTCACGTCCACCTTGGCTTTGTCTACTTCAATTCCCTTGGATGAAATCTTGTGGCCGAGCACTATTCCTTCATCTACCATAAAATGGCACTTCTCCCAATTAAGGACTAAATCGGTTTCTTCACATCTTGTCAACACCTTCTCTAAATTGCCGAGGCAACTGTCGAAGTCATTACCAAAAACGGAAAAATCATCCATGAAGATCTCAAGGAAATCTTTGACCATGTCTGAAAAGAGTGCCATCATGCATCTTTATAAGGTTGCCGAGGCGTTACACAATTCGAACGGCATCCTTCGGAAAGCATAAGTACCGTATGGGCATGTGAAGGTTGTCTTTTCTTGATCTTCTGGTGCTATGGCAATTTGATTGTAACCTGAATAACCATCAAGAAAACAATAAAAGGGTTTACCTGCAAGACGGTCAAGCATTTGGTCAATAAAGGGTAATGGGAAGTGATCTTTCCTAGTGGCTTTGTTTAGCTTTCGATAATCTATACAAACCCTCCAACCGGTCACAGTCCTGGTTGGAATGAGTTCATTGTTTTCATTACTTACCACCGTTATACCTCCCTTTTCGGTACACATTGTACCGGACTTACCCATGTACTATCAGAGATAGAGTATATAATGCTGGTGTCAAGCCACTTGATGATTTCTTTCATTACAACCCCTTTCATGGCATGATTCAGTCTCCTCTGGACCTCCATTGAAGGTTTGTGATCATCTTCCAACAAAATCTTATGCATGCACACTGTCAGGCTAATTCCCTTCAAGTCGGCAATTGTCCACCCTATTGCTTCTTGTGTAGCATCAACATTTTGATCAGCTTCTTTTCCTGCTCAGGTTGTAACTTAGAAGAAATAATTACAGGCAATGTATTATCGGTTCTAAGTATGCATATTTTAGTTGCTCTGGCAACTGTTTCAACTTAAGAATCGGTGGTTGTTCAATAGAGGGCTTTTCGAGCTTACCCTCCTTACCTGAGTAATCCAGTGGTTCAAAGTATGTACCTGGTCGATTGACTAACCAATTTGCCTCTTCTTGTTGTTCCTCATCGATCGGTTCTTCATACTCCTCAGGTTCCTCTTGATCGGCAATGTAGTTTCCGAGGCAACTAAATTCCTCGTCGAAATTAAACTCTACCGTGGCATGAAGAAGTTGGCATTCTTCCGGATCATCGGCATGCCTTAGTTTTTGTAACACATTTAGTTTAACTTGTTGGTCATTCACCCTCATTGTGAGTTTTCCCTTTTCAACATCGATCAAGGTTTTCCCTGTTGCTAGGAAGGGCCTCCCGAGAATGATAGGTGTATGTTCATTTGCTTCACAATCCAAAATAATAAAGTCAGCGGGAAAAATAAATTTATCAACTTTTACCAGTATGTCTTCGATTTTTCCCTCTGGGTGCACATAGGATTTGTAGACTAACTGTTGTAGGTCTTGCCTTCCCGATTCCTAGTTTCTGGAAAACCGATTTAGGCATCAAGTTTATGCTTGCTCCAAGGTCACATAATGCTTTCCAGACATAGTGGTTTCCAATGGAACAGGGTACTGTGAAACTTTCGGGATCCTTCAACTTGGGTGGCATGCGATTGTGCAACATGGCCATGCATCCCTCTGTTGCGGCAACTGTTTCAAACTCTTATAGCCTTGTTCTCTTGGACACAATGTCTTTAAGAAACTTGGCATAGTTCGGCATTTGTTCAATTTCTTCAACCAATGGCAAGTTGATGTGGACTTGCTTTAGGATATCAAGAAACTTCTTGAATTGATATTCTTGCTTTTGTCGCTTCAACCTTTGTGGGAATGGTGGTGGAAGTCAGATATCTTCGATCCTTTCATTGGTCTAGAACCTGATTGACGGCATTGCCGAGGCAATTGGAGTTGCCGAGGCATTGTCAATTGGGGTTGCAGTGGCGTGCCTATTGTTGGTTGCCGCGGCATCCTTATCGCTGGCTGTCAAGGCATGCTTATCACTGGTTGCCACGGCAATTCCTGGTTTAGCATCTGAGGCTTTACAACTGAGTTTGTCTTGTTCTTTTTGTGGAGTTTTGTTTGATGAGCGAGCTTGAGCCTCTTTAAGTTGTTGGCCACTTCTAGCGGTGATCGCCTTACATTACTCATGGCCAGTTCCTCTTGCGACTTCAGTATCGCTAGGTAAACCTCCTTGCGGTCTAGTATTTAGGTTTTGAGCAAATTGTCCGACTTGATTTTCCAATGATTTGATTGTCGCCTCTTGGTTTTGCAATCTCATCTCGGTCTTGTTAATAAAAGCATCAACTCTTTTTATGAAGTTACTATTCTCAGCCATATAAGATTCAGTTTTCAACATAAAAGCATTGAGAGAATTTTCCAAAGAACTAGATGTTGTCGGTTGTTGCTGCGGCAACTGTTGCCGTGGCATATTCTGTTGGAATCCCGTTGCTTGTGCATTCTAATTGTTCTGGTTTAGAGCATTGTTGGGATTACTCCATGAAAAATTCGGGTGCTTCTTCTAAGCTGGATTGTATGTATTGGACATCACATTGTTGTTCCGGTTGTAATTCCCCACATAAAAGTTGGATTCTAGATTCTGCATACATTCAGAAGAATCATGGTTACCACCACATAACTCACAAAAGGAATCCATTACCTTGACCTCCTGTGTGTTGTTTGGTTTCTGCATGTTCTGGACCATCTTGGTTAGAGCGGCCAATTGTGCTGAAATTGAGTCTGGTGATCCTAGTTCATGTATTGTGGCTTGGCGTCTAACTCCTCCTCTTCTAGAAGATGGGCATTGATAATCATTCTTGGCAAGCCTGTTTAGAATTTGCATTGCTTCCTCCGGCGACTTATCTAGGAGTTTGCCGTTTGCCGAGGCATCTAGCATCATCCTTGTTGGTGTATTCATAGCGTTGTAAAACATTGTTACTTGTGTCCACACTGGGAATCCGTGTAGGGGCATTTGTGTAGAAGTTCTCTATATCGCTCCCAAGCCTCGTACATGTATTCATCATCTGCCTGCCGAAAAGAAGTAATTTTGTTACGAAGCTTATCAGTCAAATTTGTAGGATTAAATCGAGCAATGAAATCACGACAAAGATCGGTCCAAGATCCTATTGATCTGGCAGGAATACTATTCAACCATCTTTCGCCCTATCCCTTATTGAATAGGGGAATAATCTTAGTCGTAAAACATTGGGGTGACTCATTGTATTTTGAATGAATTGCAAATCTCGAGGAAAGATTTAAGATGTTGTCGTGCATCTTTAGTTGTTGAGCCGCCAAATTGACCAATTGTGTTGATCATATTGAACATCACCGGTTTCAACTCAAAGTGGTCAGCTTCAATTTCAGGTGTAACAACTCCTAGATTAAGTCCTTCAAGATCTTCTTTAAGATAGTCTCAAATAGTTCTGTTTCATGCAAGAATCACTCCTCCTGCTGGAACATCCTAATTCATATTGCCGTCTTGATTAGCAATTGCTACTCTTAACCTTCATCTGAGTCTTTGCAAGGTTCGTTCGATTTCTGGATCAAAGGGATATTCTGGTGTAATCGGTCTCGCCCTGGTCATATACCAATGCAAAACCAAAGTTTGTTAGCCCTTTGAATCTTAAACAAGAAAAATAAAAAGTGCAAGAAAATAAAAACAAAGTTGCTATTGACAATCCCCGGCAACGACGCCAAAAACTTGTTGCACGTAATAAGTGCTCTGCAATTGTGCAAGTGTACACGTAGCAAGTTATAGTATAAAAGATATTGTCTCCACAAGGATTGGTGCCACTTCAAGAATTTAATCTCTTGCACTGTAAAAAGTAAAAATACAAGTAGGTGATTGTAGGAGTTTTAACTAACAACTAAACTAGAAAGCAAATAAGTAAAAGAAGATGTAATCAAATGAGAGAGAATAGGCCAGGTTATCGTGAGTTGAGGAGTGATAGCCGATTGGATCATCGTCTTGGTAAAAGAGTGCAAGGGCAACTCAGTTGCCGTGGCAACTTGCGCAGCGGGGTTGCCTTGGCAACTAATCGACGGTTGCCTAGGCAACTGTTTGGGCGGCTGGGCAACAACTTCAAGGTTCGGCGGAGCGTTCTTCAATGGTTTCTTCTTATCCTTAAGTCGAAACTCTAGCTATTTGTGCATGCCTTGATAATACATCCTTGCGTAAATCAAGGGTGAACAACAACCAATCTTGCACTCCTCTTAGCCATTGAAATCCTTAACTTATTCCTAAGCCGGATTAATCTTCATCACCAATAGGTTGAATAAAGACCATACTCATTCGTTTCTTGAATCTAACTCTCCCAATATTAGATAAATAGATGAAGTTATGAGATCCTCTCCCAATTCACTCGCAAACAAGAATAAGAACCAAGAATGAGTAAACCTTGAATTGAAAGTGCAAACTCTTATTACCTAAACAAAATCCAATTGTTTCTCACAACCACAGAACACAATAACCTTAGCCAAATAGATTTAATTCATGGCTAGGTTCCAAAGAAACACAAGACAAAGAATTCCTAACATAAACCTAATCGAACAAAGAAGAAAAAGATGAAGAATAGTTGAAGCCTCTTTGTCGAAATATCCCCCTTTGCTCTTGTCGAAATCTCTCCTCTCCTCTTCCCCCTAGTTTGACGGCTTGGTCTCCTTTAAATAGGAGATGGCTAGGTCAAAATCCTTCTTGAGGAGGAAGTTAAGTTGGAATTAAATACTTTAAAAGAATATAATTCTTTATTATATTTAAATTCCTTCTAGATCTTCTCCTATCTTTTTAGGATTTAATTTCTCTTTGACCTTTTTATGGAAATCAAACTCCTTTGGGATTTAACTTTGCTCCACGTCATCTTGGGCTTATCTAGTCATCAATTTTGACTACCATATCATCTTATCCCTTATCGAAAATTGTCCTGGCAACTAGCTCGGCATCTCCTTCATGCATTGCCTTGGCAACTAGCTCGGCATCTCCTTCATGCATTGCCCTGGCAACTGGTTCCAGCCTTGCTTTGGCAAGTGATTCTACACACACACACAAAAACACACCAAAGCAGTATCTTTTTCCACAAAATTAAGCAAAATATGAAATCAAGCTTGTCCGCCAAGGAAACAATGCAAACATGCATGAATGGCTAATACTGCAACTAATATGAGCCTAAGTCTAGCAATAATATGAATAAAAAGGGTGAATAAAATAGTACTTTTAGACACTTAACATGATGTATAAAAAAAATCCATGTATCATGTTATGTATGCATTGCACTCACCTGATGCCTCACTAGAATTCTTACTGTCGACTTAACCTTATTCCTGAACTTTTTCCTTGTCTTTGGTCTTGCTTACAAAACGATCTTGATCACGTTCATGATCTATAAAACCATCGTTTCCCAAACACATATATTTCAAAGTGTATGTTAGTATCATTCTAACAATAACACATTTTAGGAATAAAATTCCTAAAAATAATCATAAAGTGAATTCTTTTAGAATTCACCTCAAGTTTCCAAATTAGTCAAAATGGTCCCTTTTCCATTAACTTCAAGCACTAAACAACATATCCAAGTATTCCAAAATAAATTCAAGCTTAACACATAACTTTCTAACCAATTTCCATTTCAATCCCATATTTCCCTTAATTTACCATTCGATTCTCAACACTTTGAAAACTTCCAAAATGATCCAATTGAATCTTCTAACATCAATTTTCAGCATTATATCTCAACTTTTCAACATTTTTACCTTAATCCTTAAATTTCCCAAAATATGTGAAAAGGTCCCTAGAACTTAACAAAGTTCCAAATTGGTCCAAACAACATTCTAAGCCTTGTAACATCATTTTTCCCATCATTTCTAACCTTAGGAAATTTTTCCAAAATTTTCCCTAATTTTCTTCCTAAATGCTGAATTTGAAAAGTCACTATAGACAAAATTTCCAACTTGATTCAAGCATGAATTCAACTTCTAAACCTCATTTCCAAGCTTCTATAATTATTGTCACATCAAAATCAATCCAAACTCAACTTCCTATCAAAACCCTAACTTTAAACAATTTAGGATTTATCTACTTCCAAGTAGTTTTAATCATCATACAAGCTTGGATATAATTCTACAACAACAACTGCATCAAAATCTCATCTTAAAACATCATATAGAAACATCCCCTTCATCCATCAAATTCACAAAACTAGGGTTTCAAGCAAAGAAAGCATGAACAAATGGTACCAAAAGATAGAGAATTTCATGGAGATCAATTTCATGTTTCATGCTTTCATCAAAATTCCAACTAAATAAGCTTGAAAATCAAGAAGAAAAATTTTTCTTCCTTACCTAGAGGGGTGTTCGAACTTGAAGAAAGATGATGGAGAAGTCTTGAATTTTCTTTTAATTCAATTTTAGCCATTTGTCTTTAATATAATTAAAATGAATTTAAAATTTATTTTAATGTCTAATGACCTTTTTACCCTTGAAATCCAATGCTCCATATCATGACACATGTCTACCTACCAATCCAAGGGTCAAAAATAATCCAAATAGTTAGTGATTACCAACTTTACCCTTGAAATTTCTCAAAATTACCATCTTGTCATTTTTCATCCAATGGCTCATATTTAACATAGAAACCTACTTTAATCCAATGGTCCATGTTAAATCCTACCATTTTAAGACATGGAAATGAAATTTTTAACCTTTACTTATCATTCTTTAAAATATCTTGAATATCTGATTCGATCCAATTATCCGAATATTTTTTCCAAACTTTATCGCTTTATAGCCAAAAATACAAACTTCGTACGAAAAATCCGGGTAATACGAAAATATTACTCTTGGGG
Source organism: Hibiscus mutabilis (assembly GCA_019671005.1). Lineage (NCBI taxonomy): Eukaryota > Viridiplantae > Streptophyta > Magnoliopsida > Malvales > Malvaceae > Hibiscus > Hibiscus mutabilis. The sequence goes on from CM033756.1 coordinate 43,075,604, forward strand.
TGAACTATCCATTTACGGGACTAAAATACATAACTTTTGAAAATTACAATTTAGTCTCTGGACTTTTCCAAAATTTATATTTTGACCACCAAATTTTTAAAATTTTCATTTTGGTCACTAATCGAAAATTTGGGATATTACATTCGCCTTCCTCCTTCTCTCTAAGTCCGTTGGTAAGTTTTTATATTTTTACTTTCTCCAAAGCTTTCTTCTTGGTGTCTGCATGTTATTCCGATGACAGCTCTATATAGAAGGGGGTGCGATTTGATTTTATGATCATTATGGCCTTTCTTTTATCGTCTTTGCCAACCCAACCATTTGGAATACCAGTCGAACTGCCAAAAATCTCTCGTTTGGTGGACCCTCCGCTGGTTCAGACGCTCAATGCCGCTTCTTCGCCAGAGACTCTTCCACCGCCAACAACCTCTGCTTGTCTTTTAGGATTAGGGTTGTTTGGTTCGTTTCTTAAGCTTTGTTCCTCACTACTGTCTTGGGCCTCAGCATGCCTATTTTCTTTATGGGCCATTTGGCTCTATTGGTTGTATGTTCGAATTGATTTTAATAAAGTTTATCTTTGACGAAAAATGTCAAATTAGAACATTACTATTTTTTATTATTGTATCATGTAATCGAAATAATGAAAATTAATGATTTAATGACCAAATTACAACATATCGATGATGTAAGTTATTAAATTATAATCTTTAAAATTAAACAAAAACGAAACAAAGTTACGGGGTCGTAGCTTACTCTTTGTTTTTATGGCTTAAACGAAAAATTAACCCCTAAATTATGTTATTTATTTGCTTTTAGTCATCAAATTATAGTTCAGTTAAAATAAGTACTTAAACTATTATTTTTTTATCATTTTAAGTCTGACCTTTATCTAAGCTTTTAGTCAACAAAGTTACATGGTACTTAAACTATTATTTTTTATCATTTTAGGTCTGACATTTATCTAAGCTTTTAGTCAACAAAGTTACAGGGTCGTAGCTTGCTCTTTGTTTTTATGCCACAAAGATTTATGTACTTTTTTTAACCTAAAAGATAATTTAGGGACTAAAATAAAAAATTAAATATTTTTTGACCAGAAATTAGTTTGAGAAACTGGTCATTTAAGTATTTATTTTGAAGAAAATAATTTAGAGGTTAAAAGTGACCAAATTTTTTGACCAGAAATTAGTTTAAGCATTTAAACTGGCCGATTTTTAATTTACGTCTTTTTTATTAAGTTTTTATTAATACTTTTGCTGGAAATAAATTAAATTTAATCCTTTAAAATTTAAAGATTCCCAGCTCACACACATCCCCGCCGTCAAGCAAGCCTCTCACCCCCACTCTCATCTCCACCAGTTCTTGACCCAAGGCCCTCTCTTGCCTTCAAGTTTCCGGCAGACCACGAAATTAAATAAGGTAACTTTTAAAGCCCTAAACTTGATCTGAATATTGATTTCTACACGGTTCATGAGCCTCTGCCATATTTTATGTTCTTGTTTCCATCGTACTGCTTGTTACATTCCCCTCTCTGTTTACATAGTTGAGAGGAGAATTTTTTCCCCCCAAAAGGTTATCGGTTTAGAGGAAACTGCGGGCCTTATAGCCTCTATTTTCTGTTACACTGCCATCTGCAACCACGATCCGTTTCTATTGATGTGAGATTCGTTCACTCTTCTATTGAGGTCTTGGTGGTGGCAGACATAGCGCCACCGCAAAATAGCTGCTGCAACACTGCTATTTGAGGCCCTGATTTTAACATTTAAGAAAATTGACTGGAACATAGTTTAAAATGAATTGTTCTGGTTTTAGAAGAAATTGTGGAAATTTCTGCTCTAAATCTGATTAGTATATTTGGTAGAGTTTTATTTGAATTTCTATAGATTGGTGTTTTGGTTTTAGAACAAATTGTTGAACTTTCTACGGTTATTAGGTCGAGTTTGGTTTGAGATTATCAAATATTTTTGTTATTGCTGAAGGCTAATTTTTTTTTTCTGTTTTTAGAAGTGGAAATTTCTGCTATAAATCTAGTTATTAAATTCAGTTTTGAGTGAGAAACTCAAGCATCTATTTTCCTCGAAAAATTTGCTAAAAGTTTCTTCTGAACGTTTAACAGAACCGATTGTAAGATGAGTTCCAGCGGCAGTTTAAAGCACATGTTGGCCTCGGCTGTTGTACTTGGGGTCACTGAAGCTCGAGCAAGAATATTCGGACACATACTTAACCCGACGGGGCAGAGATCAGCCCATAAGGTTTTACGCAAAAAGCTCATAGGTGACAAGGTTGCAGAATGGTACCCATATGACATCAAGAATGACGATCCCCTTGTCATGGCCCGGGAAGAAGAAGAGCGCCTATTGAAACTTGAAATGTTGAAGAGACGTGGTAAGGGAGCACCAAAGAAAGGTCAAGGACGACGCGCTGTTAAACGCAACAAGTAGAGGTAATCGGTTTAGCACATCGAACTGTTTTTGTTTTGACATCATAAATGGTGGTTTCTTTCATTCAGCTAGCCATCTTCTTTTACAGTTTGTTGCCATATGTTAAAATCAAAATCAAAATCAAACCAAATACATTTGGCTATCACTTGAACCGAAATTAAACTGAACTCAACAAATATCAAATTGAATACTATGGTTTGAAGAGGCTTTTGGATTTTAGATGAAATGGTTGAGAGGAAGGGGTGAATTCTAATCTGTTTACGAATCATATTTGATCTTGTTTAATGTGTTTGATTAGCTCTAGACTTGATAGTTTTGAACACGATATGATACGGAACAAGAAATGAATAGATGGATACATAATAAGAGACTATGGCTTAGTTAGCACTCTTTCCTTTATCGCTTCAATGGGAAGATGGCAAAGGAAGAAAGGCCGAATGCGGTTTGCAGCTTTCTAATTCCTCTCGCAAATGAAATTGAAATGTGTTGGATGGAAAGTTTTAGATGCAACTATGTTAAAAGATGAAAAATTAGAATTGTTGAAATTCGAAGGTTTGTTTGAAATTCAGAGGATTTAACAAAATATAAATTTTGAAAAAGTAGTCAGTTTTGGTCATTTTTCAATTCAAGCCAAGCTTTGAGTAGAAAAATTCAAGTCTGGGTTTGATCTGAAGTTTTATAATTTAATATTAAATAACTCCGGTAAGTACTCAACCAGAAGTTCATACAACATATGAAAACATTACTCAAGAAGACTAGACGGTTATAGATAAATTTAAAATCAAAACATATACTATCTTATATATATATATATATGATTTTAAATTTGGACAAAATCATGTACATCTAAGGCTGTAAATGAGACGAAATAGATCGCGATTTACTCGAGTCTGACTTGGTCAAAGTTTAGTCAACACTCGATTGGACTTTACTCGAGCTCAAACTCGGCTCGAGTTCTTAAGGAGCTGAGTTGAGCAACACGGTACTCGACTCGAAAAATTCACGAGCTATTCGAAAATATAATTACTAAAATTTTAATTTTTAAAAATTAAAATGAATGTTATTGGGTAAAAATAATGTTGATGCCTAAAAGTAGCAGACATCAAACAAGAGAGGTGAAGAGGAAGACCGTGATGGTTGATGGTGGTTTTAGAAGGTTCACCCCAGTTAGCTTGGGCGAAGAGCCACAGACAGTATAGAGGTCAGAGATCAAAAGAGGAAGAGTGGGAGATGGCCCTTTGGTTTAGACTGTCTTCTTTGGTTGCATGGTAATTTATAACCCTGGCGTTGTTAGTAATTGGGCGGTGCCAAGCCTAGTGACAGTCTGTAGACGAGTTGGCAGAGATAGGCTCAACTTCTAAATATCAAGCTTTGTATATCGGTCACATGGGTGAGGCTGTAACACATGACAATGTATATTCTTGAGACAATTCAAGCTTCTGAAGGGGCTGTTGCCATAGGATGCTTTCCAGAGTCATCAGATGCAGAAGTGTTGCGGGTTGTTTCCGTAATTTCGCTGGGCGAAGATACTGGGTATAACAAATAATAATAATAATATATTATTATTATTATTACTACTATTATTATTATTATTATCGATGTAAATGATGCGAGATATATCAAACTCAGCCAACACTTGACTTTATTGGACTTGACTCAAGTTCTTTATGAGCCGAGTCGAGCTCATCATTACTCAAGCTCGACTTGAGTTGAGCGAGCTCGAACTCGGATCAAATTCTTAACGAGCCGAGTCGAGCACAATATTACTCGGGATCGACTTGGCTCATCTGCACCCAATGTATACCTATAGATTAATCTGTTTGTCCGGGTATCTAGGTTTTACACGTCACGTTTTACCACTAAGACCACTTATTGAGTTCGCATTATCTGAAACACTTTGTCATAAATATGGTTAAGTAAAATCTCACTATATTTTATCAGTACGAAAAAATAATTAAAACACTTTGTGATGTCGATACATGGATGTCTTAAAATCTAGAGTAAAGTACTTAAATAACTATCTAACTATAAGAGGTTTTGATATGACCGTCATGCTTTTAAATATGTCAGTTTGACCACGTAATTATTTAAGTACTATTATTTTAGCCACCTAATGTTAAACCTAACAGGGAGGGTGATGTGACAGCTAACATAAATTTGTATAATTACACATTTGATCCTCGTTATTTACACATTTTATCAATTTGATTACTGTGCCAAGCACAAATTTGTTTTATGGGTCACAAAATTCAATATATGTGTAATGATCTGGATTTTTTAGTCAACGGGTTAGTGTTGACCAGAGTCTTGGGCTTTTGAATTTGGGTTGTAAGAAGACCCATTTGGGCCTAGTATGGGCTGGGCTAGGACTTTGGCCTTTTAGTGAGGGTAAAAGGGATTTTCACCCAAATTTAAAAGTATGTGCTGCACCCCATTTTCCCTTATTGGTGGAGATGTGGAAGACATGGGGACAAAGTTTCTTTTGTTTATATCATCCCATTTACTCACCTATCATCTCTCTTCTCCATTCTTCTTCCTCCTCCTTAGAACTTGGTAGAGCAAAGGTTGAAACTTTGTTGCAATAGTTTTCCATCCGGAATTTTCAAGGTAAGATTCAGATTTATCATCAGAAGATCTACATTTTGAGGTAGAAAACTATGAAAAAGGTGGGTCGTGGAAAAAACGGGATTTGAGGAAATGTTAAGCTTTGGGGAAGTGTTAGGCTCATTAATTTGTGTTAATACTTCGTTTCTAACTTCCTTCATATCATTAGAAGTGTAACAATGTGTTATTACACTTTTGGTTAGCTAAAGAAGTGGGTGAAGAATCCATCTCGGGGGAGAAGGAAAGAAAGTGAAGATCTTACTTATTGGTAGAAGATTTTGAGTTATTGCTAAGGTTAATACATCTTTAATCTATTTTATTTGATGTCTTTCTTAAATAACGATAACTGGTTAAATTTTGTTTGGGCAAGGGTTAGGGAAAGCATGAGGTAATGGGGTTTTGGGTTTGATTGTTGAGTTTGGTGGTATCTTAATGTTATGTGCTTGTTTTGGGTGGCCTTTGAGTGACCAAAATCACTATAGAAATCCCAAGTGAGTTGAGGTTCGAATATGAGTGTCTAAGGGTTGTGTGGAAGTAAACTCGAGCTGGAAAAACTAGTTCTGGGTTTGTGTACCAGTACGAGCTTGGCCCGTACCGATACGAAGGGGATTTTCAAATTAAACCAAGCGATTTGGTGCTCGCGTACTAGTACTGCCTTCAAGTGGCACTGATACGGGTCTCCGTGTATCGGTACTGAGCCGTTCATGCAAATTCCAATAGTCATTTTTCGTACCAGTATAGTCAATCCAGTACCGATACCTAGATACACGTATCGATACCCAGTGAGGTGTACCGATACCCATTAGAGATACTGTCCACTTTTGCTATTTTTGCATGTGGGTCCCGTTGAGGGTCTTAGTGGTGCCTAATGGTTTTCTAATGGTATGCATGAATTATATAATCATATACTACAATACTTGGCCAAAATATGTACTCAATGCTTAGTGATTTCAGATGTGCATCTATGACATATTGCCCGATGCTTAGTGATCTTAGGCTATGATGCATGCCTTATGGTTTGGCTTACTTTACATATTTGCTACAATGTTATTTTACACTTGCTTATATTTATGAAATGTATAAAATAGTGTATAGTAGAAATCTCAGCGTACGGATTTGTTGTTTTCCGTGCAAAGGTTGACAGATTGCTTATCTGAGGGAGCACGTCGTCAAGGATTCCTAGCACCGATTCGAAGACTAGAGTACAATGCCTAAATTCTTGTAGTGAGCTATGTATTCATAGAAACCTTAACTCTTTTGGGTCTGTAATTTCTTAAAACTTTTATTTTGAAATACGATGATTTAAACTTGTTTAGAGCTTCTCTATTTTAGCATTTGAACGTATTTATGAAAACTTTTATCATGGTTTGGTTGGAATTTCATTTTATGGCTAAACTTGACGGTTTTTAATTTAACAAATATCTTAATGTTCGGGTTAGAGATAGCCCAAATGTAGCGTCTCAGATCCAGTGGGATCGAAGTGTTACAATATGTGTTATGTTTGTTAATGTAACAACCCAAATTTTAGATATTTGAGTTGGATCTCGGATTCGAGTTAGCATAATTAAGTTTAAGGATTTAATTTAAAATGGATGAGAAAATTAAGGATCAAGTTGATGTTTTGAGGTATAGTCTCTAAAGAAAATAAAGTTATGGGCTTGAGGAAAAACAAGGGGTAAGAGGTGGGTTTATTAAAAAATTTACCCAATATTTTTTGGGAGGAAAAATAAAGTGGGGTTGGTTGCCAAAAGGGGGAAAATATCTCAAATATCTTCTCCCATCTTTTTCTTTCTTTCTATTCCCCTCTTCCCCTTGGGTTTTACCCCGATCTATGACCACTAAAGCTGTCGTATGCTACATTACCGCCACCATCGTGTTCCCCTTGCCGTCCGAAGTCAATCGCTGCCAGTGACATCCCCAACGGAGTTGCCACGGGAGGGGGTGACATGAGAGAAGCTTTGGGAAGTTGAAAAGGGGTAGTTCCGGCGACAAATAGGATAACTAAGGTCATCGACATGTTCCCTGACGTCGAGATAGTGGGACTAGAGCTTGTAGCCACCGTCCAACCATCGGAGGGCACTCCATACGCCACTGCTGAGGGTGGGAGTACGCCTGCCCAGACGGGTGTACACTACTTTGATGCACCGCACCATACTAGAACCAGTTCGGCCGGGTGCATGTGCACTCGCTCGCACCGGATAATGCCCTGCGGGTGCATCGTTCCTACCATGCATTGCACGACACAAAATTATCTGGTTGCTGACTAGCCTTTGACCGCGTTGAACAGCCGTTGCTTTTTTCGAAGGACCCTACCTGGGGGTTTCTCGACGTTCTGAGTCTGTTTCACCAAATTTGAACATGATAATCTGTTTTTATGCGTTTGACCTTGTGAATTAGTTAGTGAATGAGGTTAATTAATATTTGAGGTATTCGTATTTTTATGAGGATTTATCGTGCTTGAATACCGGATTAAGGGGAGCGTTTGAGGAACTCGAGTAAGGATTTATTGATAATCGCTTAAGGTTAGTACACCTCAAACTCTTGTTGCTTCATCAGCATCATAAATGTGATTGCTTTACGTGTTAGTATCTGCAAAATAGGTAGACAATGAATATGCATGTTTGGAAACCGATAATATGAGACTTGATATCTATGGATTGCTTGATGATTGTTTGATTGATTGATAATCGTGATGCCTTGTATGCTTGTTCGAATAGATTGACGTGATTTGATGGAATTATGCTTAAGGGTTAAATACTTGATTAAATGATCATGAAGTCAGTGTTCGGAGAACTTGAGTTTTTGAGTAAGTAAATTTTGCATCGGTACGCGTGAGAGCATCGATACCTAGGGGTACCATACCGATACTCGTGTTCGAATATTGATACCCACTGAATTGAATAATCAATAATGCTAGCTAAGGATGTGAATTGACGCGTATGATTAAATGACGGACTAATGCCTTAAATAAAAGGGATAACATGGACTAATGGAAATAATTAATAAGAATAATTATTCACTCCTCCATAACGTATTAATAACTTGGTAATGTAAAATCAATGACGTGACAATGTTTAGCAACAATACAGAGATCATTGGGATCGCATTGCCTGTATGCCGGGTAGACATTTGATTGATTTCATGGTTCGATTGATGGGGTTCAGATAGCCAAGAGTGGTACTGTAGTACGTGTTCGTTCCTCATAATCTACTTGATGGCTGTGTGTTTTCGAGTATGAGATGTTCCTTACTCTATGGCTATGTGTTTGCAAGTACGAGATGCTCGTTATTTGATGGCTATGTGTTTCTGAATACGAGATGCTCGTTATTTGATGGCTATGTGTTTCTAAATACGAGATGTCGCTACTCGATGGCTATGTGTTTCCGAGCATGCGATGACCCTTACAATGGTTGTGTGTTTTCGAGTAGGTGTTTTCCTCTACTCGATGACTATATGTTTTTGAGTAGATGACTCATGCTACTACCCGATGGATAGGTGTTTTCCGGTATGTAGCCAAAGAAAGAATCGGTGTTTGGGTGGTCCTAGGTTTATAGGGTTAGCTACCACTCTTTGTGGTTAGAACCTTGTATACTTTTTCTTGGATGATCTGGCGGGATCCCGAGTATAGGTGGGCCTTATGCGCCATGTTTGATGACTTGCATGTTGTGAGCATGTGTTTAGGCGACTAGTAGTAGCGCCACATATTTTTTTATCTCTCCTTATTGCTCATACTAGCATGCATGCTTATGTTTATGATTAGCATGAAGTATAGTAGAGTAGATGTGTATCACTAAGTTTTGTTAGCTCAACGCTCGAAATCATTGTTTCAATGCATAGGTTGATTGTAGGGTCGCGGGATCGAGAAACACTGTTTGTACGAGATTCCAGTAAGCGACGTTCGTCAGAGAACGATACTTGTATTTAGTGGGTTGAGTATTCATATGACTTTACAACTGCTGAGTCTATAATTCTTATTTTTGAAATTATATTAATTAAGTCAAATATTTAAATATTTTAAATTAAAGTAGAGCTCCTTTGTAACGATTTAAATTGTTTATCTATGTCTTCAACTATTGGATTTAATATTTTTTGAAAATACCTTGTTTGGGCTAAACCAAGTTGAGAATTTTATAGAAATGGGTTTGGCTTAAGGCTCAAATGTGACATTCGGGTTTAGGGTGTTATAGTTAATGCAAAAAAATAAATAAATAAATGTGAATTAAGGATACTCAAACATGACACACTTAGGATGCATAAAATATCTAAATAACTAAAATAAATATAGTAATTAAATTAAAGTTGACAACATATTATATATATAGATATATTAAATTATAGTTAATGCATAATTTAAAAAATGGTTTCAAGATTTTTTTAAAAATTAAATTTAATATATTTGTTCTTTTTCACATTTATTTTTATAGTTTGATATATATATATATAATTATTGAATTAATTTTTTTAATTTCATTAATAATTTGAATTTCTATTAAAACTTCTTAATTAAATTATTATATATGTGAAATTATATTAAAAAAATTCAAAAATTTAAAATTATATTAACAATTCATTTAATGAATTCAAACCCACGAATATAACTAATTGAATGATTAATTTATTTTATTAAATTAAAAATAAGATCAAATTGATAGAATGTGTAAGTTTTAAGGGATCAAATGTGTAATTATATAAATTTTTGTTAACTGTCACCTCAAACCTAACGGTAAGTGGCTTGACTGATACCACTTAAATAGTTCCATGGTTAAACTGACAACAACTGAAAATTATAATGGTTATATCAAAACCACCCATAATTAGGTGGTCATTTAAGTAGTTTGCCCTAAAATTTAAAATCTATGTATTCGAGTTATTAAGATATCATGGTTTATAAAACAATACCTCAATATGAACATATATATATTAAGCGTAATAAAAATCTTGTCATTAGTCTATGTATTTGTAGCGACCCTTCCTGAAATTCACATTTTTGGTTCGAAATGAGATCGCTAAAAAGGAGTACTAGGTTTCCTTTGGTTTTTTTGGAAATATTTGGCAAATGGGAAGTTCTTAAAAAAAATTCGAGTTTTTTGAAGAACAGTAAAATTTGGAGTCGCCACCGGCCACTAGGGTAGGTCGGACTCCATAAAACCATAGATTCGTTTGAAAGCCGGTTCGGGAGTCGGTTTCGGATGGGAAAGCTTTGGCTTCCCACACCGTCCAAAAATTGGTACCATTAAAAAGAAAATGAATAATTACTGCTTTGTTAATATTAAACTTTGTGAATTAAAGTGACGATTAATTTAAAATCTGGTTATACATACAAGTCTATTTTAAGGGCCCCATTATTCGAAAGTAAACAGCAAGATCACCTTCACTACATTTGAAACTGGCCGCATTTACTCCCGAATAAAGAGACACCGCATTAACATAATTCAATATCTGAATGCAAACTTATACAACATGGCATACAATAAAAGCATAATGAAAATAAATAAATAAATAAATAGACTAAATATCATACATCGACAATGTCATGAACATTATATCATATAATAAGGTTTTATATATAGAAGTAAAACATTTAAACAATATAATATATATAATACACATAAAAAACTATATTATGTTATCATACTACATAACATTCATATAATGTACATATCATATATCCTATACTATATATATATATAAGGTATTACATACTATATTCTAAAAAAAACATAAAATATGTCCACCACAATATATATATATATATATATATATATATATATATATATATATATATATACATCAAAATAACAAAACCATAAATATTAGACACAAATAGAATATAAAGATGAAAAATTAAATATGCATGAAAGGGGTGAAAAGGGAATTTCACACTAGACTGAGGACTTAATTGAACAGAACCTAAAATTTAAGGGGCTAAATCGGAGATAAAACCATTTGAAAACTGATAAAATTAAAAAAAGGACCAGATTAAAAACGGGTGAAGGCTTGAGGGACCCTAGGAGTAATTTTAAAAGATGGAAACCCTTAAAAGTTACATTTAAAACACGAAAGGAATAGTTATGGATAAAACCATTTTTTTAAAAAAATAAACCGAATTTAATCAAGGGTAAAATTGAAGGTTTTAAAAATATTTCAGGGACCCGACATGTATTTTAGAAAGGCGAAAACCCCTGAGCAGGTAATTTTAAAGACACAGAAGGATTTAATAGGCTAAAAAACTATTTTTAAAATGAGGCTAGGTATAAAATCACTATTTTTGGAAAAAAAGATGACTTTTGGCCATTTTTGAAAGCCCAACCATTTTTAGAAAACCTCTCAAATCCTCTCGGCCATGGATGAACACCGTCGTGGTACTTATCCCAGTCGCCACGAAACCCAGAATTCGGCAACTCTCAACCGTGCCGGCCATCACAAAACCCTTCCGGCCACCGTATGTCGGCGCTGGAGACCCCAAAAAAGGACTGAAAGCCTCCCCTTTACCTTTTAAACTCGAATCCTAGCCCAGATTTCCAAAAAACTAAGCCCTAGCCGCCTTAGATCGACCTAAAACAGAAGCCCTCTTCCTTAGATCTACGTTTCACCTTTTGATATAAAAGGGTTTCGGTCCCCAACAGGTTCACCTCTAAGTCTGAAGGCCTAGGGTTTGTTACCAGTGGATGGAGCCGAAGAGGTTCTCGAAAAATTGTTGCCAGCTCACCCCTTAAGCTCGAAGGCAGAGGGCTTGTCGCAGGCGAACGTACAACGGGCAGACGCCCCCCCAAACAAAGGTAAAAACTCTCTCCTAGATCCCCTTTTTATGTTATGTTTTTTTTTTGCATGCAAAATAGAGAAGAGAATGGATACCTTCTAAAGGTTCTGTTTTTCTTTCTATTACTTTCGAACTCCAAAAAACCCCTTTACAATAGCGGTGTGTTCGGTTTTTTATATCCGAAGCGTTGTTACATGAAAAAGAAAATAAAAAGGCTAGCTTGATATGCTCTGAAATCCACCGAAATCCTTGTAATCTTTGTCATTTTTGGCTTAATCTGTTTTTTGTGATTTTTACTAATGTTGGATCTATTTTTGGTTGCCTGAGCATCGTGGTGGAATGAGGGAGGAGGAGACCAATGAGAAAGCTTGTGGTCTTGGCAGCTGTATCGCCAGAGGGTTCGCATGAGGGAGCCAAAGCGTCAGATCGTGTGGCACACGTGCGCGTGGAAGAGCGGACAAGCCGCACGTGGGTACGTGAGGGTTCCAAAGCTTTCCAGAGTGATCTGGACCGTCCATCCAGATCCCAGATCCAACGGCCTTAATGATGCGGCGCTGGCAGATGATGACCCTAATTAGGGTTTTTTTCCCCAGATTGGATCTGGACTGTTCGATCAATCAACCAGATCTGACGGTCTAGATTTGGCTTCGCAAAAGTGAAAGATCCATTAGGGTTTCGATAGTGATTAGGCAGATTAGGATTTTGGTTTTAGTTTGGGCCGCAAGTGGGCCATGTAATATTTATTATTATTTGATATTTTAATTATGATGTAAATGGACTGTTAAGAACACTTGGGCTTTTATTATTAATTGGGGCTTTTGTTTATCATTTAATCTATTTTGTTGTTTTTTGTGTTTTTAATTAATAATGTATAATAATATATTATATTATAATAATAAAACAAACTAGATACTTATATAATATAATACGAAATAAAAATAAAAAACCTAATAATATTTTTTTGTGTTTTTATATAAGCTATAACATTAAAAAGGGTAATACTAATAATTGAAGCCCAAATATCAAAATATAAAATGAGTTTATCCCCGGATAAAACTAGTGATTACATCTACCCCTCTTTGCTTATCTTTGTAAAACAAGGATAAAGCAAAGACCATAATCACTAATTTTATTCGACTTCCCTATCTAAAGATTTCGAGCTACAAGTCCTTTCTAAATAGAATCGTTCACCCTTCCTCTCCCCGTAATTCTAGAACTCCAAATTCTCCCCATTTAAGGCTGAAAAAGTACAGTGCCTAAAGTGATGCCTCAATCCTTGATCGTCTTGACACAAAATGATATCTCACCTTGAGTCTTCTAGAGTGCCCTTGACCTTCATCGTCTTGGCAAATGATATCTCGCCTTGAGTCTTCTAGAATGCCCTCGATCTTCATCGTCTTGGCTTGGGGTAATATCTCACCAAAAGGACCCTGAAAACTGATGTCTTGCTTTCTGGTCGTCTTGACATCAGATGATATCTCTCTTTGAGTATTCTGGAATGCCCTCGACATCGTCTTTGCATGGGGTGGTATCTTACCATGAGGACCCCAAAAACTGATGTCTTGCTTTCTGGTCGTCTTGACATCAGATGATATCTCGCTTTGAGTCTTCTAGAACACCCTCGACCTTCATCATCTTGGCAAATGATAGTAAAAGAATCTTGACTCTTTGATATCTACCTTTCTTTTCTAGAACATAGGATCTGCTTCCTGTTGTTTTTCCAAATACCTGAAAGAAACCAACACAATGATTTGATGATGCTAGTTAGCATGCTCCTACCTTAAGGATGCCTAACTATTCATGATGCATGATTAATGCTCAGACGTCTTCCTTCTTGACTTCTCGCTTCGTCTTTCTTTCGTCTTCTTCTTGTCTTTGAACATTTGTTGTCACTCCTTGTGTCCGAACTCAGACCTCGTTTGACCATCATATTCTCTAAAACTTCACTCTAAAACGCTCTTTCGAGTTTTCACCTTAGAGATTTTTCTTTCTCAAAGTGCCCTTTCGGGTTTTCACTTTGATTAATATTTCTTTTCCTTCTCTTTTTATTTTTTTTATTTTTTCTTTCTCTTTTTCTTTCTTTTTTTTTCGGGGTGCCCTTTCGGGTTTTCGTCGCTGGTTCTTCCATTTCAGACTTCAGTACGGAAGGCATTCGTTAACTTCTTGGCCAATCTTGTTAACTTTGCATACCATATCCTTTTGGCCTAGAATTTGGAAGACTTCTTTTTAGCGGAATCGATTTTTGTCTTGGAACAACCTGCACTTAAAGGGTTAAATCATAGTAACGCCAAGAAATCCTTTCTTTTTCAATAATCTATGTCAATCTTTTTGCAGGATGCTCATGAAATAAACAAAGGAATGGAGGAAATGAAATATTTATTTATTAATATAAGAAATGTTGGAACAATTTGAAAGTCATGGCAAACATGAAAAAGATATAAGTAATATAGGGTGCAACATTTCTGAACATCGACAGTATGAATGATGCGAGAGCCCATCGACCGTGGTAAATCCCTCACTGCCTATCCTAGACTGAAATTTTTGATAACCAAACGGAGTTCACCATAACTCGAAGTGGGGCACTTGAACTGTAACGGAGCTTATCAATCAGATACCTAGCCTCAAAATTCATCTAAACCGTCTTTTTTTGGATTTTCAATTCAGATCCGCCTTTGGTTTCAAGACGCTCGTTTCCGAGTTTTCATCTTGAACCCTCTTTTTTTTCTTCTCTTTTCTCTTTTTCTTTCTTTTTTTTCTCTTTTTTTTTCTCTTTTTTTCTTTCTTTTTTATTAGGCATAATACTTCTTGATGGAGTCCGAATTTATGATTGCTCAACTCTTTCCCATCCATCTCTGCCAGAATTAACGCTCCTCCAGAGAAAGCCTTCTTAACGACATAAGGCCTTTCCCAATTAGGCATCCATCTTCCTCAGAAGTCCTTTTGAATTGACAGGACCTTTTTAAGCACCAAATCTCCCTCTTGGAACTCTTTCGGGTGAACCTTATTGTTGTAAGCACGCATCATCCTCTTCTGATACATTTGGCCATGACCGATGGCCCTTAATCTTTTCTCATCGATGAGGTTTAACTGATCAATCCTTGCTTGCTTCCATTCAGCGTCATCCAACTTTGTCTCATTCAGAATTCTCAATGATGGGATCTCTACCTTGATGGGTAATACTGCATACGTGCCATAGACCAAAGAATATGACGTTGCCCCTGTCGAGGTCCTTGCAAATGTTTGGTAAGCAAAAAGTGCAAATGGCAGCTTCTTATGCCAATCCTTGAAAGTGTCGTTAGTTTTGGCTATAATCTTCTTGATATTCTTATTGGCCGCTTCAATTGTCCCATTCATCTTAGGATGATAGGTGGCAGAATTGTGATGCATAATCTTGAATTGTTCACATACCCCAGTCATCATTTTGTTGTTTAAGTTGGAAGCATTATCAGATTCTTTCTGGCAGACCGTAACGACAGATAATTTCCTTCTTCAAAAATTTACATACGGTTGCTCTTGTGATGTTGGCATAAGAGGCGACCTCCACCCATTTAGTAAAGAATCGATGGCCACTATGATGAAACGACGTCCATTAGAAGCTTTTAGGTGTATTTGACCGATAACGTCTATGCCCTAAGTAGCAAAAGGCCATGGTGAGTTCATAGTGTGAAGCGGTATTGGGGGAGCGTGTATCTTGTCGGCATAGATCTGGCATTTGTGGCATTTCTTTGTATATTTAATACAATCTCCCTCCATGGTAGATCAGAAATATCTATATCTCATGATCTTCCTAGCCATTGAGAAACCGTTAGTGTGGGTCCCATATAGGCCATCATATACTTCGGCTAAGATGGTTTCAGCCTCTCGATTGTTGACGCATCTCAACAATATCTGGTCCTTACTTCTCTTGTACAGAACTTCTCCGTCGAGGAATAACCTAATGCCATCCTCCTAATGGTCCTTTTATCGTTATCATTGGCCTCTTTTGGGTAGACCTGAAAATTAATGTACTGGAGGACATCGTAGTGCCACGGATTGCCATCCTCTTCCTCCTCCCAATTATAGCAGTGAGTCGGTACCTCAAAAATCTGCATCTCAATCGGCTTTATTTTAGCAGTCGAGCTTGCCTCAAACATGACGACTAGAGTTGCTAGGGCGTCAGCCATTTGATTTTTTTTCTCTTGGTAGGTAAGCGAAGCTAATTTCTTCAAAAATTTTAACCAACTCCTAGATCAAATCATAGTATTTGACTAGCTTCTGATCTCTCATCTCTCATTCTTTCTGAAGCTGGTAAATCACCAAAGGTGATTCCCTAAAGACTTGAAGCACCTTGATCTTTCTTTCTATGGCTGCCCGGAGTCCATGATGCAAGCCTCATACTCGGCTATATTGTTTGTACAAAAGAATTCCAATCTACTAGTAAAAGGGTAGTAAACCTCCTCAGGAGAAATTAATACTGCCTCTATCCCACGGCCTAGGGCATTGGATGCCCCATCAAAATAGAGCTTCCAAAATTCGTTGGTAGGCTCTCCTCAAATAAGGTACCAATCAAGTCTTCATCCAAAAAACTAAAGTCCAGCGGCTCATAGTCATCTGAGGTGCAGCTTGCCAAAATATCTGCTACCACACTTTCTTTTACTGCTTTCTGGCTCACACAGACGATGTCAAGCTCAGATAGCAACATTTGCCAACGGGCTATTCTTCTGGTTAGTGCTAGTGCCTCCATTAGAAATTTCAGTGGATCTATCCAGGAAATCAAGCAAGTAGTATATTACAACACGTATTGCCTGAGTCGCTTAGTAGCCCATACTAGGGCACAACAAAGCTTTTGGATCAATGGGTACCGTGACTCACACTCGGTGAACTTCTTGCTCAAATAATAAATGGCCTTTTCTTTCTTGCCTGTCTCGTTATGCTGCCCTAGCACACATACCATCGAATTATCAAACACCGTCAAGTATAGAATTAACGGCTTGTTTAGTACCGGGGCTACTAAGATTGGTGCATTGGTCAAGTACTTCTTAATCTTCTCTAAAACCTCTTGGCAATCTTCATCCCATTTTCCAGTTCATTCTTTCGAAGTAGTTTGAAGACAGGATCACACTTGTCAATCAACTGAGAGATGAACCGAGAAATGTAATTGAGCCTTCCCAAGAATCCTCGAACCTCTTTCTGAGTTCGAGGTAGCGCAAGATCTTGAATTGCTTTCACTTTTTCAGGGTCGATCTCGATCTCCTTTTGGCTAACCACAAAACCTAAGAGTTTCCCCGATGTGATTGCAAAGGTACACTTAGATGGGTTGAGCTTTAACTGGTATCTCCTGAGCCTTTTGAACAGCTTCCGCAAATTCTCAATATGTTCTTTTTCGGTTCGAGACTTGGCTATCATGTCATCCACATGCACTTCAATCTCCTTGTGCATCAAGTCGTGGAACAAGGTGACCATGGCCCTTTGATAAGTTACCCAAGCATTATTCAATCCAAAAGGCATGACTTTATAGCAAAATATGCCCCACATAGTTACAAAGGTGGTCTTTTTCGTATTCCTCAAGATACATTTTAATTTGATTATACCCTGAAAAGCCATCCATGAAAGAGAACCAAGAATGCCCCGCAGTGTTGTCGACTAGGGTATCAATGTGAGGCAGGGGAAATTGTTCTTAGGACTTGCCCTATTGAGGTCCCTATAGTCCACGCACATACGTACTTTTCCATCCTTCTTGGGCACTAGGACTATGTTGGCTACCCACTCTGGGTACTTGGCAACCTTTCAAAATACAGCTTCAAACTATTTCTTTACTTCCTCTCTAACCTTTAACAGCATATCGGGTCTCATTCTTCGAAGCTTTTGCTGGACTGGCTTACACTCTGGCTTTATTGGGATTTTGTGCACTACAATATCCATGTCTAAACTCGGCATGTCTTTGTATGTCCATGCAAATAGATCTTTGAATTCTGAAAGCAGTTCCACCAGATCTTGTCTCACATTTGGTGGTAGAGTGGTGCCAATCTTTACTTATTTTCTTTCTTCTTTTGTCCCAAAAATTTAAAACTTCCAATTCTTCTTGATGGGGGAGAATATGTTTCTCTTCACTAGCCATCAATCTTAACAATTCATCCGGGACCTCATATTCCTCCTTATCATCTATTTCAGCCGAGCACGAGGGTTGTTCAAAATCTACCCCGAGATTAGACCTAGAATCATTCATACAATTAATATTCGGGGACCTGCATGAGTTTAAAGTATGTATTAGGAATAAAATAGCTTATAAAAGAATAAATAAATAAGTAATGAAAGAATAAGTGATGAATGAATGAATATGAATGAAATAAGTGTTATGTTTGCCACTTGAGAAACATAGGAAACATCATTTTCATTGAAAATAAAAACAGATTGACATAGTAGCCCTTTTACAAAGGATTCCTATTACTCTCAGGCCAAAAGCAATAGGGTGATTCCGGGCATTACTCTGATTTAAACCTAAAAGCTACGGGCATATCCATGCTGGTCCAATTGCAAAGCTCTTCACCCGGGAGGCATGGGCAGATCTTATCCAAAGGCTGAACGATCTTGCCACCTTCAGAGATCACATTCACGTCCATTCCCTCCACAGTTTCATAGATTAATTCTTCATTGAGGATCCTCTCATTCTCTTGATTAGCTTCTTGGACCTTGAGCCTGATATTCACGACTCCGTCGAATATTATTTTTTTCATATCCGTATAAGTGATTGGAGCCCACGGGATCTCATCTCCTCTGAGTTGGGCCTTTCGTTGTTCTTCTCTTCTCTTCTCTTCTCTTCTTGTTTCTTTTGTAGAAAGTTAGGCTTATGTCCAAGCCCAAAACGGTCATACTTGTGGATAACACTTATAGGTCAGAGCTGTCCTTGTAGATTCCTTCCCAAACCTCTTCCCTTCTTTGCTCCTTTTCTTAGCATCTCCGCCACCACCATTTTAGTACAGTTTGATAGCCTCGAGCATGGAATCTTGTTTCCTTGAGAAACAAAGGTGGTATTAACGAACTTCAATGCCCTAAAGGCACAGTCTATTGCCTCATCGTCGTTCAGGATGTATGGAGCGCCGGAAGTTACTGAAGCCACGACATCTTGCTTGGCATTAACTGTTACTAGCTTTCTTTCGATGACGAATTTTAATTTTTGATGCAAAGAGGACAGAACAGCTCCGGCTGAATGGATCCATGGTCTCCCTAACAGACAATTATAGGATGGCCGAATGTATATGACCACAAAATCCACAACATACTCAGTTGGACCAACGAGCAGGGGTACTTTAATTTTCCCGACCACATCTCTTTGGGTCCCATCAAATGCCAGCACAACATTTTGGCAAGGCTTCATATGTGAGCTATCAATTGGTAGGCGTTGCAAAGTAGCTAAAGGCATAACATTCAGGACAGAGCCGTTATCTATGAGCACTCTCGGTAGTATATGACCTTTACAATGAGTGGTAATGTTTAGGGCCTTGTTAGACCTCTTACCTTCCTCCGGTATCTCATCGTCACTGAAGGTGATATGATTACAGTCAGTAGTATAGCCGATGATTTGGTCTAGCTTACCAATTGAAATATTGCTTTCGAAAAAAGTTTGGTTTAACACTTTCAACAGAGCCTCACGGTGTTTTTCTGAGTTCAATAGTAAGTCGAGCACCAAAATTTGGGATGGCTGCTTCTTGAGCTGGTCTACCACACTATATTCACTATGTTTTAACAACCTCAAAAATTCCTAAGCTTGAGCCTCAGTCACTGGCTCGTTGAGTTTCAGAGGTGGCTCTTCCCCAAATATCTTCATAGGTTCAGATTCGGTTCCCTTGCCTTTTTCTTTCATGTCTTCTACTCCTTTTGGAGCTTTAGAAGCGTAGCATCGACCTTTCTTCGTAAAATACCCCACATTATTTATCTCTTCGGGGTTTGGTTTTACCGGCTCTCTTTGGGCGAGCTTTATCTCCACAACTGGTTTCTGTCCTTCTTGCGAACTGGAACTTCCTTGTATTGACACATTGGTGGTGTAGCTCCACGGAACCATCCGGGTATCCTTGAAGGGAAAGGATGCCGGAGCGAAGATTATAATCTTAGGGGCTACCATAGGACTCTCTTCCCGTGGTGCGTTCTCTTGACTTGGTTTGAGGCCAATGAAAAATGTCATTTTGGCATTATATCTGATGTCTAGAGCATCCAACGTGCAAACTTCTGACTCGCTACTTTTCTCTTCTTCTTCTTCAAAGAATTCAATCACTTTGCTATCCATCAACTTCTGGACTACTTGGCAGAACTCCTCGCAATCTTGTATCTGATGATCCTTCGACTGATGGTACTCGCAATAGGGGCCACTACCCCCTTTTTGCAATTATCATTCCACAGTCGACAAGACGAGCCATACATAATTGCTGAAAGACCCATCTCAGAGCGGACCTAACTTCTGACATGCTTGCTTTAGCCTTTCTTGCACATCCTTCCTCGACAGCATTTACGCTTTGACCACTATAATTTGGCAAAGGGTTATTGGCGGTACTGGGCTCCCCCAACTGTAGCACTCTAGTCTTGATCAGATTCTAAACAAACATTTTAAATGCTATACAGTTCTCAATATTATGGTCTGGGATATCGACGTGGTATTCGTAGTGGGCTTTAGGGTCATACCATGCTGGATAAGAGGGGTTGAAAGGGGTAACATGCTGAGGTTGAACTAGATCCGCCTTGTATAGCTGTGAGTAAAGTTCTTTGTAAGAAATCGATAGCGGTGTGAATGATCTATTCTCATTCTCCTTCTTGGGTCCCCGCTCTTCCCTTCTATTAATTTTTTGGGAATTCCCGACAGAAGCTTGAGGCTCTGCTATGGTGAAGTTCTTAACAGCCTCATAGGTATTTATGGTGTTCACTTCAGGGTCCTTCCTCTTGAACTATTTGCGTAATTGTTCCCCTTCATCGATTCTTCCACTTTTGATTGCGGCTTCAATACGCTTGCCGGTCATTACCATATCAACAAAGTTACTAATAGGGTTATTTATTAGACAGTCATAGAGTATTCTTTTTAATGTGTCAATAAACATTGGGGCAATCTCATTTTCACGAAGGGGGCTGGACTTGAGCAGCCACATAGCGCCACCTTTAGGCATACTTTCAAAGGCTTTCATTTCGCTTTTGTTCCATTTATTACAACAAAAGCCTATTGGGGACCATATCCGTTACATGCTTATACTGATCAGTAAAAGCCTTAGCCAAGTCTTTCCATGATTTAATCTGAGCTTGTGTAAGCTGATTGTACCATCTTGTGGTTGATCCCACTAAACTGTCTTGAAAGTAGTGTATTAACAACTTTTCATTGTTGGTGTAGCCAGCCATCTTGCGGCAAAACATTGTTATATGTGCAGTTGGGCAGGACGTTCTATCAAACTTCTCAAACTTCGGCGTCTTAAACTTGTATGGAATTTCTACATCGGGGACTAGACTGAGATCCTTAACGTTCAGTCCATAACAGCCATCCTCATCTTCTTTCACCCGAAATTTTTCTTCAAGGTCCTTCCTAGTCTCCTCCAACTGTTTGGAGAACTCCGCCTTCACTTGGTTCAACTTTTCTAGTTCATCAAAGTCAGGGATGTTGTCTCCGATATGTTTAACATTTGCAAATGTCACGGCCGGCTGAGGTGGAGTAGAGGCACCAGCTTGATGGGACGAGGATACCCCTTATGGGGGGTTTGGTGTAGGATTAATGAAGAGAGGGTTAAAGATTAGAGAATATGTAGAGTCTCCCAAGTTCTGATCAGGGTTCACAGTAGTATTCTTCCCTCTTACATCTTCCCCGTGATGGTTTTGCAGCATTTGAGATATTTCCCTCATCATGTCTTGCTGAGACTTGATGATGGTATCTCTTAACTCTTGTTGTGTTCGCTCCAATTGGCTTCTAAGATCAGCCTTTAGCTAAGCAAATCTCTCTTCCATTTTTCTGACTTGAAGACGTGTGCAGTATGGATGTGGAATGTTTGCAATTAATCTTTCAAATTTTTTCACAACATTCTCATTATTAATTTCATGACATAATCAATTAATGCAAATTATATGCGATATGCAATGTATGAATAAATAAATAAAAATGCGAGAATGTATGCAAATAAAGACATTAATTCCATTGGTGATCACCCTCGAACAACTTTCATTGAATATTAAAAGGTTCTCATTACAAAGAAAGATAAACTCCTAAATATATGGCCCGACCCTAACTCCTAGCTCTTCAATTCCTTCAAGCAACTAAATGAACCTAGACGCCTCCTCCATGTTCGGAGCTACAAAAGGAATAAGGGCTTCGGCTTCGTTGGCTAGGTCCTTCACATGCTGAGCGACTTCTTGAACTTGCACCACTAGGTCGGTGTAGTACTGATCTCGGTCTTGAATCATGTGAGTAGCATCACGAAGACGCCTCAACCAATAATTATCTCCTCCATTGGCAGTTTCTTCTAGAACCATAATTTTTCTGAGATAATCTTGGACTGTAGCCTCTAATGTCTCAATCTTAGCTCGGAGTGTTTCGTTCTCTTACCGGGTAGTTTGGAGCTTAAGAAATCCATTTCGAGCACGGTACCTCCCCAACCCTTTCTTCTAACTGAGCATTTCGGACTTGGCTTTGACTCAAGCTCTTGAGGGTAGAGTTATATAGACCTTGCATCTCGAACAGTCGATTTTTGCTCTCTTGGGCTTTCCTCTTCCATAGGGTAGGATCCATTTCTTGTTTAGCCTTTGCCCTTTCTTGTTGAATTGCGATTCTAGCAAGCTTTCTTTCATTTTCAACAGTTTGCTTGCATTTCTCCACCTCTTTCTCGAGTGCTTGCTTACCCTTCTTTCTCTCCTCTTCAACTAAGCGAATCTCATTCGTTCATTCTTTTTCCACCGCTAGAAACTTCTTTCGATCAACATTTCCCACTAGAGCTTGTAGCTTAAGGGTATCACTTTGGTAAAGAGCATTTTTCTCCTTCAAATCCGTGTTGAGCTTCATTAACTGTTTAATTGTCCCGTCTCTCTCATCCATATCTAGGTTAACCCTATAAAGCTCACTTGTGTGCTCGGTTTGCAAAGCCTCCATCTTCTTCTTCTTCACCTCTTTTAGCTCACTTCTTAGGATGCCGGCCTCGGAATGAACCATTCTCAAATATTCTTCAAGTGACATAGTTGGCCCTTGGTCGGGCTCCGGAGTTTTATCATTAATTCTCTTGTTCATCCAATAGGCATAATCTGGGGTGAACATACACTTGCTGTCTTCTTCCACCTTTATGTGATAGAGGTGATCCCAAGCTCTAGAAGCATCTAGAACCTTCACCTTATACTCATTCTTAAATGGAAACTCGAAAGTACTCAAACCAACGGTGACGGGCACAAACTGTCGGGAACCAAACTACCTTGACACCAATAAAGGAGCGCAAGCGATCCCACCGTATAAACCTATCATCATTAGCCAATCATAGTCTCCACAAATATATAAGAAATGAAGGACGCTACCAAGCCAAGGCACCTTCCACACAATGTCCTCATCTTGAATATTCTTGAAGATGGCTGTCCATTTCTATTTGTCTGGCTCTTCCCACCATTCTTTTGCTAGGTACTCTCGTAAAGGGAAAAAATTTCTGGAAATTATCCCGGGCAGCACCCTTGTTGGTGTCTACCAAAGGTGACTTCGGATCCATACTTGAAGTAACTGTGCATATCCTTTAAAGCACCCTTCTTCATGCTTTTGGCTTGCGTTCAAGGAATA
Source organism: Hibiscus mutabilis (assembly GCA_019671005.1). NCBI lineage: Eukaryota > Viridiplantae > Streptophyta > Magnoliopsida > Malvales > Malvaceae > Hibiscus > Hibiscus mutabilis. Next base: position 43,099,155 of record CM033756.1, read on the forward strand.
AAAGTTTCAGTTAGGATTGTCGATACCGGGTTGGCCTTCTTCTTTAACCGCTCGAATAAGTCCAAGATTGCTACATCAATGTTACCCAAAACTCTAGGGAAAATGATCAAACCATAGATCCCCAAAGAGAATAAATCCATCTTTATGACTTGGTCCGGGTGTGTCGGTGTGATATCTCGGATGCATTCCCATGCAAAAGTTGTACTGTTTCTTCGAACTTGAATCAAACCTTTAACCCAATCTTCGCTTATCCCGGACAACGTTCTAAGCTTCAATGGGTAATTCTGAGACCTAGACGGCTTCGTGTAAATCCAATCTTCATGAATGTTTTTTGATTGAGCAAAACTGTATATTCTTCGATCGTAGGCATCAAATCTTTCCCGTTGAAAGTAAAACAACAGAAGGCGGGATTCCAAAACTGAAAGATAGCTCGGAGAATAGGCTGATTGATTCGAACATACATTAACTGTGCTATGTCACCATAATTTTCTCGGAACAAATTTTGCAGTCGTCGGTCTCATCCTTCCCAAATTTGTTTCAAATCCCATAGGTCATTTTGCTGTAGACTAGCATATGTGTATCCCGCCACAATGCGCTCACTTGGTAGACTATCACATTGGACTCTTTTGTTGACTTCGGACCAATGTCGAACAGCAGAGTTGATTTCTTCCTTCTTGAGGTACCTTTTATCCATGATGAAAGATTTCAACTTGGCAAACCACTCGAATCAACACCTTCACGTTATGCAATTCACATGCAAAAATATATATGCAAAATAAGACACAAAAACGAGTCATTACCAGATAAAATCAATAAACATATAAAAATGAAGCAAGAATTTAAATCGAATATCAAACAACGCAACCCTATTTACATCATTTCTAAAAACCTAGGTTTAACCGCATGGCTCTAAAAGAGGTGGGATTTCTATGTTCTCTACATGCAATTTTGGTTCTAAACGGTACCTGAACTATCCTCGTTGTCCTCTTTTAAAGAGTAGCAAGGCCCCCAATCATCACCCATTATAGGCTTCTCTCAACCGAGTTCAATTCAGGGGACCCTTTCGCTATGTCCGTACGGGGAGACAATATTCCCACAAAAACATAGGGCAGTCGAGCCCCGAAGGTACTTACTAGGCCCATACGGAGGAACAATATCCACACGAAAGCACTACCGTTTCCCCCCACTTAAAAGGACGAGTTCAAATGTCAATTAAATGCGTTAAAATAGACTCGCATTTATAAACGAATATCAATTTAATCATCACCTTAATTCACAATTTTCGATATTAAAAAAGCGTAGTTATTATTTTTTTTTTCTTTTTGAAAAAAATGGCCTGACTCACTTTAATTTTGAAAAATCAAAACCAGTCGCCAGCTGTAGCGACCCTTTCCTGAAATTCAAATTTTTGGTTCGAAATGAGATCGCTAAAAAGGAGTAATATGTTTCTTTTGGTTTTTTTAGAAATATTTGGCAAATGGGAAGTTCTTAAAAAATTTGAGTTTTTTGAAGAACAGTAAAATTTGAAGTCGCCACCGGCCACTAGGGTAGGCCAGACACCATAAACTAGAGATTCGTTTAAAAGCCGGTTCGAGAGTCGGTTACGGACGTGAAAGCTTTGACTCCCCACACCGCCCAAAAATTGGTACCGTTAAAAGGAAAATGAATAATTACCGCTTTGTTAATATTAAACTTTGTGAATTAAAGTGACGATTAATTTAAAATCCGATTATACATGCAAGTCTATTTTAAGGGCCCGTTATTCGAAAGAAAAGAGCAAGACCACCTTCACTACATTTGAAACTGGGCGCATTTACTCCCGAATAAAGAGACACCGCATTAACATATTTCAATATCCGAATGCAAACTTTTACAACATGGCATACAATAAAAGCATAATGGAAATGAATAAATAAATAAATAAAAAGACTAAATATCATACATCGACAAAGTCATGAACATTATATCATATAATAAGGTTATATATATATATGTAAAACATTTAAACAATATAATATATATAATACACATAAAAAACTATATTATGTTATCATACTACATAACATTCATATAATGTACATATCATATATCCTATACTATATATATATAAGGTATTACATAATATATTCTAAAAAAACATAAAATATCTCCACCACAATATATATATACATCAAAATAACAAAACCATAAATATTAGACATAAATAGAATATAAGGATAAAAAATTAAATATGCATGAACGGGGCGAAAATGGAATTTCACACTGGACTGAGGACTTAATTGGACAGAACCTAAAATTTAAGGGATTAAACCGGAGATAAAACCATTTGAAAACTGATAAAATTAAAAAAGGCACTAGATTAAAAATGGTAGAAGGTTTGAGGAACCTTAGGAGTAATTTTAAAATACAGAAACCTCTAAAAGTTACATTTAAAACACGAAAAGATTAGTTATGGATAAAACCATTTTTTTAAAATAAACCGGCTTTAATCAAGGGCAAAATTGAAGGTCTTGAAAATATTTTAGGGACTCGACATGTAATTTAGAAAAGCAGAAACCCCTGGGCGGGTAATTTTAAAGACACGAAAGGATTTAATAGGCTAAAAACCATTTTTAAAATGAGGCTAGGTATAAAATCACTATTTTTTGTAAAAAAGATGACTTTTGGCCTTTTTGAAAACCCAACCATTTTCAGAAAACCTCTCAAATCCTCTCGGCCAAGGATGAACACCGCCGTGGTGTTCATCCCAACCACCACGGAACCTAGAATTAGGTGGCTCTCGACCGTGCTGGCCACTGTACATTAGCGTCGAAGACCCCCAAAAAACACCGAAAGCCTTCCCTTTACCTTTCTAAACTCGAATCCTAACCCAGATTTTCAAAAAACTAAACCCTAACCGTCTTAGATCGACCTAAAACATAAGCCCTCTTCCTTAGATCTAGGTTTCACCTTTCGAAATAAAAGGGTTTCGGTCCCCAACTGGTTCACTTCTACGACCGAAGGCCTAGGGTTTGTTACCACAGTGGATAGAGTCGAAAAGGTGCTCAAAAAACTGTTGTCGGCTCACCCCTTAAGCCCGAAGGTAAAGGGCTTGTCGCCGACGAACGTACAACGGGCAGACAGCCCCCCAACCAAAGGTAAAAACTCTCTCCTAGATCCCTTTTTATGTTATGCTTTTTTGGCATGCAAAATGGAGAAGAGAATGGATACCTTCTAAAGGTTATGTTTTTCTTTCTATTACTTTTGAACTCCAAAAAACCCTTTAAAATAGCGGTGTGTTCGGTTTTTTATATCCGAAGCGTTGTTACATAAAAAAGAAAATAAAAAGGCTAGCTTGATATGCTCTGAAATCTGCCGAAATCCTTGTAATCTTTGTCATTTTTGGCTTGATCTATTTTTTGTGATTTTTACTAATGTTGGATATGTTTTTGGTTGCCTGAGCATCGTGGTGGAATGAGGGAGGGGGGGGACCAGTGAGAAAGCTTGTGGTAGTGGCAGCTGTATCGCCAGAGGGTGCGCGTGAAGGAGCCAAAGCGTCAGAGCGTGTGGCACACGCGAACGTGGAGGAGCGGACGAGCCGCGCGTGGGCGCGTGAGGGTTTTAGAGCCTTCCAGAGTGATCTAGACCGTCCATCCAGATCCCAGATCCAACGGCCTTGATGTGCGGCGCTGGCTGATGATGACCCTAATTAGGATTCCTTCCCCATATTAGATCTGGACCGTTCGATCAATCAACCAGATCTGACGGTCTAGATTTGGCTGTGCAAAAGTGAAAGATCCATTAGGGTTTCGGTAGTGATTAGGCAGATTAGGGTTTTGGTTTTAGTTTGGGCCGTAAGTGGGCCGTGTAATATTTATTATTATTTGATATTTTAATTCTGATGTAAATGGACTGTTAAGAACACTTGGGTTTTTATATAAGCTAATAATATTTTTTTGTGTTTTTATATAAGCTATAACATTAAAAAAAGGGTAATACTAATAATTGAAGCCCAAATATCAAAATATAAATTGGATTTACCCCAGATAAAACTAGTGATTACAGTATTTTAAGCGTAATTATAAAACAATACCCCAATATGAACATATATATGTATATATATATATATATTTCTAATGTTCATAGAAAATGTCTGCCTGTTCATTTCTTCTTTTTTTTTTTTCCTTTTTCCTGATTTTCATTTTCATCCTTGAGTGATAAAGAAACCCATTACTCTAATCTTCAAACAAAAGGTTCCCATGAACCTTACTTGCTACAGAAAGTTCATTCAGCAAAACTGAACCAAACCAATTTAGAAAAATCAAATATTTTTATTAATCCATTAAATAATTATTTGAACCGAACCAAATCAGTTTATGAAAATCTTGTTCAGAACCAAGGGCAGTTCTTCCCAGCCCAATAAATGTATAAAATTTGTATCAGTCATTAATAGAATTCACTTCGCTAGTTGGCTTAAACATGAACTATCCCCTCCCCCCCCCCCCCTAGAAACTATGGAAATAATAAATGTTCAGTGACTAGAAAAAACAACATAAAATGCATTGCTTATGACAAAAACGCAATGCTTTGTTTCTACCGGAACAAATCTTAGTGCATAATCTCATCATCTGCTACAACTACTAGCATCCTCATATATGAATGACATGATAATATTCATCTCATATAGGAGTTAGGGAAGAAGTGTCACTTGTTTTCACTGATTCTGGTGAGTTTCTTCTTGACTCTTTGCTTTGCCTTGAAGCCGGCCGGTGACCCTCATGATGCGCATGAATCTGGTATCCTCTGGTCCGAGTGTATATGCGGATGTTGCCCCGGCTTTAGGGGATCAGCAGGACTGGTTGGTGCGGTATTTTCTTTCTTGCCTAGCAGCCCGCCCTCACTAAAGAAACTGGACATTGATGATGCAATCCCGATGTGATCTCCCATAACCTTACTCAAAGCCTCAAAAGTTCCACCCGACCGTTCTTTCAATATTATTTCCAGGGCTTCTTTGTGTGCCGGATCTAGTGCATCCGGCTCCCTTAATAAGTTTTGTATGGCAGGAAGGAGGTAGTCACGAATGCTATTTGCCGAAATATCTGCTGCAAAAATACAAGGACACAAAATGGAGCATTTGGGAGAAAACATGAAACCATAAACAAATTAACAGCACCAAGTGTTGTAGGATAGTGAAGTTTGGCAAATCCGTTAAAAGATGAAACTTGTACCTAGCTTTTTCTGAAGACATGGATGATCTAATAAAGAGGTTTCAAAGATTTTAATAATTGAAGTCACCAGACACCTTTCTTTCACTAATTTCTAGCAGAAGCTGGTGGGGGGAGATTCACACCCTGTTCCTCCCATGCCACCCTTTGACATAGCGAGACGACAAGATGGACGCTACTAACACACCACACTGCTCTGACTAACTGACAGAGTTCAATGCAGGCTAATATTCACTGAATTTGATGCTACAAAACATAAAAGCGTCGCTGTAAGAAGGGAGTATTTAATTCCAATCAATCAGGGAAGAGTATGTCTCCATGGGTTTTTTTTAAGAATAAGGCTTAACTCAGAAATAGTTGTCTTTTATGAAATAGATGCCTAGTGTTTTTTTTGGCTGAAATAGGTGGTTAAAGTTTTATTCTGTTATTGTTTTACGGTAACACCGTTAAAAAAATTCATCACCCAATCAGAATTTAACATGTATTTTTATTTTTATTTTTTTTATAAAAAACTAAAAAACAATTTTTAAAAAAAATTAAAAATTCTTAAAATCTAAAAAAAAAACTCAAATTTCAAAATCCTCAAAATCTCCAAATTGACGCCACTACCGCTGTCGATAGTCTCATTGGACCCCACCACTGCCGTCGTCTCTCCCAACCACCCATCACCGGTAATCGGAGAGAGGCATGCCAATCGGACTTCGAACGACTAGAGCCTTTCACATTCGTTGTTTGACTTCCGATTGACACTCCTCCCGCCGGTTAATGACGATAGAGGGTTGGAGGAAATGTGCGGTGGTCTCCAGCGACAACGGTGGTGGGTTTCGGCAAGGCTATCAACATCGACAATGTTGTTAATTTTGGGTTTAAGATTTTGGGGGTTTAGAGATTTTAGGACTATTTGTGATTTTTGAAAATTTTCAATTTATTTTTGAAAAATAAATAAAAAATAAAAGTCACGTGTCAATCTATTATTGGGTGATAAATTTTTTTAGCGTTGTACAAGTATACTTTTTGGGCAAAATAAGTACTTAAAGTATTTTTTCGTCAATATATGTATATATATATATACACACACAAATATTTTAAGTACCTATTTTGAAGAAAAAATATTTTAGATACTTAGATAAAAAGTTAATATAATTTAAGTACTTAATTATAATATAAGCCTTTAAAAAATAACTTCTCGAGAAAACTTATAAAAATGGTAAAATTGTAATCATTATCGAACCTTCTTAAAACTTTGCTACCAGGCTTGCCGACAAATAATGCATGATGTTTGTGGCTTTCAGATGAGGTTTATAAATATAAGTAGTCCTGAAAGGAAACCATTTACTTATAACCGATCAAACCAATGATAAAACACAGCCACCTTTATTGGTGTATTTTAGTAAAAAATAATTAATTTTTTAATCATTTTAATAAAAGAAGAAAAATATAATTTTTTTCAATGATACTGAAAGCGTAACTTAGACGTTTATATGCACATCATTAGAAAGAAGCATAACCACTTCAGGGGGTTGCACCGAATGAAAAATCTCTCCAACAAGCATTCGTTTCACAATCACTGCTAATCTGTCAGCTACCAAGTTCCTCTCCCGTTGGGATATGTGGAGTTGTAACACACCAATCTTGGGCAAGCATGGTCTGGATCGAGACCACCAACGCCGAACCAGCAAGAACCATGGATGAGCCACTAATAATACGTGACGCTTCAAAATTATCAGTTTCGAGTTTAATCCGGCCAAAACCCAACCTCCAAGCATGACCAAGAATATCATGAATCACTCAAAGTTCAGCAGAAAGAACCGAACAAATACCAAGACTTCGAGAGAAGCCAAAGATCCATGCACCCTCAGCATCTCGTAAAACGCCTCCCGCTGCTGCAGCACTCCACTGCACATTGACAGCTCCATCAGCATTGGCTTTCACCCACCCAAATGGAGGCTTTTGCCATGCTTGTGGCACCTGTGGAAATAGAGCCGACGATTGTTGTGAGATTCTTGCACCGCAATCTCCTCAACAAGTCGAGTACTCAACTCTATTAGATCTTCCCTATCCACGAAATTGTCATAAAAGATCATGCTTCATCGGCGCTTACACAGTCTCCAACAGAGAACAACAAACAGAATAGGCCAATCAACAGTGGTAACATGGAACTCACTATGACCAAGCAGGTTGAGCATCATGATCCAATCCTTGAATGACAGAGACATAAATCCCCCCAACTTATCATGCTTAATTAGCCGAGACCAATACCGACGAGCAATAAGACAGCCACGAAGAACATGGACAACATCTTCATCTCTTTGGCCACATAACTGACATAAATTTGTATCCGACAAATGCCTTCGAACTCACTCCTTGTTTGTAAGAAGACCATTTTGCAACACAATTCATAGAAAAACTCTAATGCATCGCGGCACTTCAAATTTCCATATAAACCTCCAATTCAGGTGGATAACCTCATGGCTCTGCATATTTAACGGTCTATATGCCGAACGCATAGAAAAAACACGATTGTCCTCCCATCGCCATCCCGGAAAGTCAGGCCTCAAAGATGCCTTAGGCGAGCATACTGCGGCAATAGGATTCAAAATAGAGTCTGGCAAAACACCATAGAGATTAGACCAATTCCAATTCCAATTCCCTTCGACAGTTACCGTTGACGCTACTGGACATGGGTTAGGGGTTACATCAAGCAAGCATCTCGACACAAGCGATACTTCCATGTCCAACCAAATATCATACCAAAAATCAGTTCTTTCCCCATTGCCAACATTCCGTATAATGGCGTTTCGAACTTCATCCCAAGTGTAGCTAAGCCCTCGCCATAAGCGTGAGCAGTTCTGACCAGGGATTTAAATCTCGTTCGTGGTCGCGTTTTCGGTCGAGTCACGATTATCGCGGTTGCGGACATAACAGAGACTATTGCGGTCACTGCGAGTGTTGCGGTCGTGATTTTTTTTTAAAACTTGCACAACTTAATGTAAAACATATTAGTTATAATTATAACACGCCAATTTTAATAATTTTTAGAGTATTTTTTAACGCTTATGAGCTTTTATTAATATGAATTTGAAAGTGAAAGTGATTTTGTTTAAAGAATTCTAGATAGTATTTTGATTTTGTTTAGTTTAGTTTGGATATTAAAATCATATGAATATGTCTAAATAAACAATTTGCACCAATACAATGACTAAACATGTGAATAAACCTAAACAAAAAATAAAAATATTAGTATAATAAAAATAATTAATAATATTAATAAATAATAAAAATTAAATAAACATATTATAAAAAATAATAACAAACAATAAACATGCTATAAAAAATTAAATAATTATAATATTATTAATAAGAAATTATACCACATTAAATATAAGTCTTTATTCTCATTTATTTGATTTTCTTTTCTAATACTTCTATTCAATATATACTCTAATTTTATTATTAAGTAAAAGGAAAATAAAACTAATATAATGCTTAAGGACTAGATTGAACAAAAAAATCAAATCTTTAAGGACTTAATTAAGATAAAATAGAAATTAAAGGCTTAATAAAAAAGTTTTGAAAGTTTAAGGGATCAATTTGAATACAGGTTAAAGTATTTTGAGGCCAAACTGAGAACTTTAAAAATTCAATGTCACGCCATATAATTTTTCTCAATTTTCCCAAAATTTTACACTATAACGGCCCGTTATCGCCTTTTTTGATCGTTACAGCCGCGATTGCGGCTGCAATCCATCGTTATAAGTGTGATTCTGTTTCCCACCGCGAATATCAGAAATATCAATTTTGGACGGTGGTGATACCGCAATATATCGACCATGATCTCGGTATTGTTCCGAGATTTAAATTCCTGGTTCTGACGACAAAGAGAATCTGGAACCTCCTTACCCCCAATAATATTTGGCCTTCAACACTTGTACCCATAATTTATTAGCATCCGAAACCAACTGAAATCCAATCTTCATTAGAAAGGCTCGATTCTTTTGACTCATATCCTTCAACCCCAATCCTCCTTCCTCAATCGATATTTGCACAGTTTCCTACTTAACCAGGGCTAGATTCAGTTTCTCATAACTAGAGCCCCACATAAAGCGGCGTATCATCTTTTTCATCGCCTCACAAATACCAACTAGAAGCCATGCGGATTGCATGGTATAATAATGAATAACTTGTGACACTACCTTTGCTAGGGTGATATGCCCAGCTAAGGACAAAGATCTCGATACCCATCCAGACAACCGCTGAGACATCCTTTCTAATAAATAAGCGTACGTAGCCTTAGTTACCCGTAGTAAGGGAACACTAAGGTACTTACCTAGATTTTCCACCTCCTCGAAGCCGAAATACTGTGAAGTTGTGCCTTTAAACATAGCACAACAATTGTTAGAAAAATAAATTTGAGTTTTACTAGCGCTAACCTGGTGACCGGAGATGGCACATAAATGATCCAATACTTTATAACCTCCATCTGTCAGAGTGAAAGCCTCAGCAAATAGCATCAAATCGTCTACAAAAAATAGGTGCGTAAGACTCGGACTAGATCTAGACAAATGAATTTGTTTTCAATCTCCTTCCCGGACCTTTCTATCGATAACGTGTAAAAGTCGTTCCATGTTGAGTACAAATAAATAGAAAGAGATGGGATCTCTTTGACGGATACCTCGGGTCGGTCGGAATTCTTGTGTCACCTCCCCGTTCTAAAGAATGTTTGTAGAAATAGATCGCACACATTGCATGATGAGCATGATAAACCTGGTAGGAAGACCGACATCAATTAGAGTCTCTTCGATAAATTTCACTCAAGGCAATCATAAGTCTTTTCCAAATCCACTTTGATGGCTAACCATGCCTTCCGACCAGATTTGATATACATATAATACAATTTACTATAAGTTCAATCCTTGACAACATTAAATTCTTGATTCTTTTAAATCTATTCGCAAAAAGTGTGCTATCTACAAAATAAGTTTTATTAATCCTACTATTATTGCAAGTTTTATTATTATTTTACTTTTGGTTTTAGCAAAGTTTACAAATAGACATATTATCATTAATTTCCCAACAATCTATTGCTGATAATGTTGCACAATAATTCTTTTGGATATGAGTATATGATCAGTTTGTTGTTGTCGAACTACCACAACTTGGATAGTTAAAATAGGGTGACATGATTGATGCATAGACCAGGACGCTCTCTTGAGATTATACATGCCCTATCAGTGATAATAATATGTACAAATAGGTTTATTGCACGTCGTCCCCCAAGATATTGTAGATTATGTACCCATAGGATAATTCGAGTCTTTTAATTCCTATTTAATTTGCATTTTATAACTTATCTAAGTAGACATTAGATTAAAGTCTTATCTAACGAGACTACTAACTAAAATTCTAGTAGCATCTTACAGTAGGAAACTATTACTGTTGTATCTGTCTATTTAACATAGGACGTACTTTGTTGTACGGCATATTAATTATTCAGAGAAATGAACTTCTATTTCTCCCAAACCTATCATTTGCGTTATCTACATGGTATCATAAATCAGTTCAGGATCTGAACAAAATATCTCCCAAAGGCCAAAATTCTATTGTTGACATCTCACTATAGGAGGCAGTGATTTTGATAGAGAAAAGGAATTGATTTCTCAATTTTTTCTTATATCTTTTATTGAAAAATGTATCACCTATTTATAGTTTACAAAGAATACCTAATGATACGAGCATGAGAGGGGTCAAAATAATCATCTTGGAAAAGAAGTTGAAACTGCTTTGCAAGTCAGAAACATTAGTCAACTTGCGAAGCATTTTTGGATGGGATCCAGGCATTTATGGGTCAACATGTCTTCTTAAAACTTGTCCGGATGCAAATTAGCTTTCTAACGCATCTTGAAACGCCTCAATCGGACATCTGGATCTCAAGATACGTCTATTTTAGCGAAGACAGGGCATGCAGAAATTCATATACGGGATTAATACGGGATTTTTGGATAATTACGAATTTTTAAGATTTTATTTGATTATTTGTAATTTAAATCAACATAGGATTCTGCAATATCTATTAGGATCAGATTTATTTAATTAGGATTTTATTTTTAGCATTTATTTATTATTAGAAGTTACTTATCTAATTAGGAGATTTCATTGATTAATAAAAAGTTCTCTTTGGAGATTTTAGTATTTTTTGAGTTTGCAAGTGTTCGGTAAACTTGTCTAGAAGCCATCTTCAACATAAGATCATCGAGTTCTTGTGAGGTAGATCATCTTCACACTCTTGCTTGCCTAGGTAATTGCATCTAGGAGGGTGGGTTAGAGCCGCTTGAGGTTGCTTGCTTAGATAATTGCGTCTAAGAGGGTGCCAAAGACAAAACAACAACTATCAATTCATCACGCCATCTCCACATATTCAAGCTTCCTCCATTGACGCCACCACCATAAGCAAATCTGAATTTTTAGATTTGTTCTTTATTTTGGTTTGTTTTGTTTTTCTCTTTATTCGAATTTGCGCTACTCTATCATTTGGTATTGGATTCAGGTCGTTCTTGAGGATGTCATTGAGCAACGTATTGGATTTTACCCTTTTGGGGACTCGATGTCATTATTGTTGTCGACTAGATCATTCAGGGTATGATTGTCCAGATAAGTTTTATTTTCAAGAAAAAATTTTGAGAGATATATTGTCTGAATTCATGTCTTCTAATGATATTGAAATTCGTGGTCCGGAGCATGATCAAGAAATTTGTTCTTCTAAAGAACATGAGGAAGACGATCTCCATCACAAGAACTTGACGAACTTACGTTGAAGAAGACTTCTGATACGAAAAATAACAAGGCAAATCTATCTACCTTGAAAATAAAATGGCTCATGGCCAAAGGTTTTTGCAACATAAATTCTTGATGTGTAAAGAAAATTCTTGTCCTTGGCACCCTCCTAATCGCAATTGAATAGGCAAACACCTGCAAACGGCACAAATCTCTCCGATGAATGGCTCATGACGAGATAGATCTTGGAAATAAAATGGCTCTGATACCAAATGATAGAGTAGCGCAAATTCGAATAAAGAGAAAAACAAAAAAAACCAAAATAAAGAACAAATCTAAAAATTCAGATTTGCTTATGGTGGTGGTGTCAATTGAGGAAGCTTGAATATGTGGAGATGGCGTGATGAATTGATAGTTGTTGTTTTGTCTTTGGCACCCTCTTAGACGCAATTATCTAAGCAAGCAACCTCAAGCGGCTCTAACCCACCCTCTTAGATGCAATTACCTAGGCAAGCAAGAGTGTGAAGATGATCTACCTCACAAGAACTCGATGATCTTATGTTGAAGATGGCTTCTAGACAAATTTACCGAACACTTGCAAACTCAAAGAATACTAAAATCTCCAAAGAGAACTTTTTATTAATCAATGAAATCTCCTAATTAGATAAGTAACTTCTAATAATAAATAAATGCTAAAAATAAAATCCTAATTAAATAAATCAGATCCTAATAGATATTGCAGAATCCTATGTTGATTTAAATTACAAATAATCAAATAAAATCTTAAAAATTTGTAATTATCCAAAAATCCCGTATTAATCCCGTATAGGAATTTCTGCATGCGCTGTCTTCGCTAAAATAGACGTATATTGAGATCCAGATGTCCGATTGAGGCGTTTCAAGATGCGTTAGAAAGCTAATTTGCATCCTGACAAGTTTTAAGAAGACATGTTGACCCATAAATGCCTGGATCCCATCCAAAAATGCTTCGCAAGTTGACTAATGTTTCTGACTTGCAAAGCAGTTTCAACTTCTTTTCCAAGATGATTATTTTGACCCCTCTCATGCTCGTATCACCTAATACAAGAAAATTGTAATCACACAAAATCACTATTAATTATAGCAGAAATATCGTTCCTATTTACAACTTGCATTGGCTTGGATATTAGAAAAATAATTTTCCAAATATCAACAACAAGATACTTGAATTTTAGTTCCCTAATTTTCTACAATCTACACTCCCACTCAAGCTTAAAGTGCGGGAATTGTTCAAGAAAGATATCTCTCAGTCTTTAGAATTTAAGGATCCTACAAGGCATTCTATTGATAAAATAAGTGGCAGTATGGATTGCTTGCCCAGAAATGTTTAGGTACATTTATAAAAAGCAATAAGGTATATCTATTTTTCATCTGGCTACCCCATTTTGCTGAGGTGTGTCAACACAAGAACTAATATGAACTAAGCCCTTTCTTTAAAGTAGGAACCCAAGGCTTTTGTGAAGTATTCACTTCCATTGTCGGTTTTAAGGATTTTTATCTTACGCTGAAACTGATTCCCAATCATCTTGGAAAATTGTTTAAAGGTCTCACCAATTTCATATTTATCTTTCATAAGGTATGTCCAAGTGGTTCGGGAGTGGTCATCAATAAAATAAACAAACCATCTAGATCCAATAATATTTTTATTTTAAAAGGGCCACAAACGTCACTATGAATAATGGAAAAAGGATGAGATGATTCATATTTGAATGGTGGATATGACGTCCTAGTGTGTTTGGAAAATTGAAAAATGTCACATGAAAAAGATTGAAGATTCTTATTAATAAAAAATTATGAAAATAACCTTTTAAGGTACACAAATTTAAGGTGTCCTAACCTAAAGTGCCATAACATTCTCATGGAATTGAAAATTCAAAATAAAAATAGATTGGAAGGTGCAACTTATCTGAACTTGTCTTTTGGGAGGTACATGGCATTGCGGGAGATAGAGTGCACCACAAACATAGCTTCGTCAATCACATTCATTGGGTCCATTGCCTAAAATTTACAATGATTCAAATTAAATTTAGTCGAGCATTTTGAGTCTTTGGACAACTTGCTAATTGAAATAAGATTGCATGCCAGTTTAGGAACATAAAGTATAGGTTCTAGGGTAATACTTTTATTTATCTGAACACTATCACTCCCTTCAATTGAAGGAAAAAGACCCGTATGTTGTTCTTATATGGGATTTTGGATGTAATATTTTTTAAACTTGATAATAGATTAATATCACATGTCATATGATCTGAAGCTCTATAATCTACTATCCAAGTGATGAAGTTGTTATACGCAGTATTCGGAAAGGAAATACTCCTTTCATGGTAGCAGAGGCCATTTGTTTATCATCGACTACTGTCATCTTTCATTTACTGAAAAGTTTGTTGTTGTTGCTCTCGAAAGAGGTGTTTGTTGTAGCATCTCGCAAATGTCTGGTTTTCGAGGGATTCTAATATGTTTTTGTCGATGAGACATCGGTAAAAATATTTTGGGAGCGATTTTGGACAATTTCTGAATTAATTTTAAAAGAGGTGAATATATTTATTTTCTAGATTTTCGTGGATCAAAAAACTTAGGCATCTGATACCCGTAGATAACATAGATAGTGATAGAGAAAAGGAATTGATAATTTTTTTTTTCTTATATCTTTTATTGAAAAAATTAGCATATATTTATAGTTTACAAAGAATGTCTAATCTAGGAAAGTTGGAATTACACAATCAGTATTAATTACAATAAAACTCTTGTTCTATGTACAACTTATATTGACTTGAATATTAGGGAAATAATTTTTTAAATATCAACAATCAGACATTTGAGAAATATAATTCCTTAATTTTCTGTAATCTATAGTCACCCATCATTCTCACCTGTCAAAAATCAGGTCATATGAGAGAGCAGTGGTGGAAATTGCATTGTACACCAACTGACATCAAATTCTTCAGTAAAGAGCAAATAAAGGCGCTACAAAAAATGGTTGGGAAGATGTCAAACACCAATGATAAGCAAACTCGCTACATGACTCATCAAGGTTTTGTTTCCTCTGCAAATATTGCTGATAACAACATCTCAACAACTTGGATAGTAGATTTAGGGGAATTTGACCATATGATAGGTGATATTAATTTTTTTTACAACTTTTAGATCACCAGACACAATTTCAAATGCCAAGACAACATATGGATCCCTTACAAAGTAAAAAGGATTGGTACCATTCAAATCACACAAGATCTTATTTTTTTCCTCTGTACTTTATGTTCCTTAATTGGCATTGATAGCTCTTTAAAGAACATGCATTTTTCCTAGATTTATATATTCAATTGTCCCTAAATCAGTGTTTATTGTATCCATTTCTACATTTTTATGTATATTTCCCGCATTTTATCTAACTTAGTCTCAGTTGCTCTTATTTCATATATTTCTATTTTTTGCCTTGTTGGCGCTGCATTTATAATGATCCTACAGAGAAAGTTTCACAATTGCAGCCAGCTCGACACTGCATTGCCAGCTGTCCAGTCTGCTAAAAGATAAGGACGACCCTGCCAGTTGTATTATTTGTTATAACAAATTTGGTACATCTTTGGGTTACGCAAAACACCTGCAGGACAAGTGTCCGTTCTTGGGCAGTCTATAGAAGGACGTATCCGAGAAGAGAGAGAAGGTCACTCGATTTCTATTTTCATATCATCTTCAACCTTTGAGCTTTCTCTATCATTCCATGGGGACTTAAGCTCATTTTTGGATATCTGAGGTGAAGTGAGGCAGAATTATCCGAGGAGAAGAGGAATCAAGTGATGGGTCAAGGAAAATACTTTGTTATTTTCTTAAACTCTTCTTTATTTTGATGTTTAT
Organism: Hibiscus mutabilis; assembly: GCA_019671005.1. Taxonomy (NCBI): domain Eukaryota; kingdom Viridiplantae; phylum Streptophyta; class Magnoliopsida; order Malvales; family Malvaceae; genus Hibiscus; species Hibiscus mutabilis. The sequence goes on from CM033756.1 coordinate 43,115,021, forward strand.
TGGAGTTTACTTTTGTATTTTGCGCTTAATTGATGATGGTTTAAACTTTTGAGCTTTATAAACTTGTTGAAACCTGCTCTTCAGTTTAATATATATTTCTATTAGCTTTTTCCTATACTTTAATTGTTGGATTTGATTATTGTTTTGCATGAGAATGTTAAACTAGCCACTGACATCGACGAATGCAGCTACAAGTCAGGTTAACGAGTATTACAACGATAGTTGAACGGATACAACGAGATTTGATCCACTCAATCAAAGGTTTATAGTTCCAACTAATAACCAGAGTTATAGCCGATCTATGTCCCTGTGTCAACAGTTGAAGATTAAATGGAAGCTAGTACTCAAGCTCACTTTCTATTTGCTAATTGAGCCATCGTACTTCCTCGAAGTGTACTTGAACTTTATGCCAAACTAAACCAAGGAGATCTAGGCTTTATCTTATATTTCTCTACTCTTTATTTATTCTATTATTGCTACCACAATTAATCCATTATTCATTACTTTATTCATTTATTGTAACCACCATTGCATTCACAATATTCACTTTTACAGAATTGCTTGTGACTACATAATACTTAAGCTGAATACATCATCCTTGTGAGATCGATATTCAAACAAGATTCTACAATTTTTATTCTTGCATCGACAGTGTTGCTTGCACTTATAGTGTGACGTTCTCACACCTATCAGGCATGTAATCTTTATCTGTCAGCAAACTTTTTGGTGATTTAAATTGCTGCACTAAACTTAATTCTAACTTTTTTGAATTTCGGGCAATAAATTTTGGATGTTGAGTTGTGTGGTGATCTCAACCTCCTCAAAGGATAATCTCATCCTAAAAGATAACTTCACACAAATTATGCATCAGAGAGTCTGTTTCTATGTCCCTTCTTAGTTCTAAGTCTTTCAAATGAAATAATGTTATGACATTTTTGTCTAGAACATCCCAATTTCTCTTATATTGCAATTTGTTTCCTAATTTGTTCCTTAATAAAAATCTCAAATCTTTTTCTTGTGAAAATTTTCAAGTTAAACACACTAGAACCATCTATCCTGGCACAATTTATAAACCTTCACATCTCTTCTCTATTGTTCACAATAACATTCGGGGCCTTTAAGAGTTAAAAATATTAATGAATTTTTTGGTTCATATTCTTCATAATTGATCACTCTAGGATAACTTGGACTTTCTTAATGATAGATAAATCTAAAATTGGTAGCATATTCAAAACCTTTTGCGTCATTTCTGAACAATCTAAAAGCCATATCCAAATTCTAAAAACTAATAATTGTAGCAGAAAGAAAAAAAATAGACACTTATTAGAGGTAACTAGATCTCTTGTGTTCTTAATCAATTTTCCTAAATATTTTTTTGGGGATAAACTTTCTTACTATAACTTACCTTATAAACAGAATGCCTAGCACAATGATAAATTTTAGGAGGCCTCGTGATGTTTTCCAAAACTTTCCTCATCTTAGGTTTTTTTCGTGATCTCCTTTTAAAAGTCTTTAGTTGTAAAACATTTGTGCACATTCATCATCAGTTCAAAATCAAACTTGACTCTAGATTCATTCAATGTACCTTTCTAGGATACTCTTCAAATAAAAATGTCTACAAATGTTACTCTTTTTGACTTAGAAAATGTATACCTTAATGAATGTCCAATTCTTTAAACACAAATATTATTTCTTTAAATATGAAATTTGAGGGGAGAATTCAGATGAATTTCACTTTTGGAATAGCTTCTAATCCATCAAATCTATCTTTATTCATTCACATTACAAAGAACCTGAAACGAACAACGTAGAATCTTTTTCTTCACCTAAACCAGCAAAAACTTCACAAAAAATAACAACACATTCACCAAACACAACTCCTTACAAAACACAACTTGAGAATTTTGAACTTCGTGTCTATACAAGGAATGAAGGTCCTAGTGTGAATCAAGAGGACATTACACATCTTAGAACATGTCAGGAACCTGAATCGACTCCTACTGCCTCATAAATTTTCAATGTATGAAACCCTCTTCTACTGAGTTTCTCATTTCTTTTACTAATTACTCCGAGCTACCTATTACACAAAGAAAAGGAGCTAGGAAATGCACTAGTCCTATTAAGAGGTATATAACATATGAGAAGTTGTTATATAGTTTTAAAGATTTCACAACTTCACTCTGATCATGTGCTTTATCCAGCTTATAAAGAGCTTTTTAGAGAATAAGACCAAATTCTTATAGGAAACGACCTCATTTCTACACTCATATAGACGAAGTTATCAAGGATTCTCCTATAATTCTACATCCCACCTAATCGAGCTATAAACCTAATTATGAGTATAAATGTACTGAAACTTCATTACTATTATATGAATCATGCATGAATTTATTTTATTATTATTTATATATGCATATCATCAAACCACTCTATAATTTGTTTTCCCTTTAGGATCTTTAATCACTGCATATGATGTCCTCATAGTTGATTTTTATACTTGTTTGGATTTTAGTCCCATCGGCGCAATGCTATCTAGGTCTTTTCTCTATCTATAGTTGTTCTTAAATGATTGGCAGAATTATCACCACTATGAACATAGTTATATGGGATCTCACATAACTATGTTTTCTTTGTAAGTTATCTGAGAGAAGTATTAATGTTGTACTCAATGTGTAATTAAAAGTTAATAGTTAATTTAAAGTCTATCCCCTCAGAGGATTAGAATTAGAAGTTTATTGTAAATAGGACTCTTAAATGTACCAAAAGTCCTATACTAGAGTCTTTAAAGTCTGTAAATGAGATGTAATTTTCAAAGTTTTGAATATCAGAAAAATATTATGTTTCTCTGTATGGCATCAGTCTAAATTTGATCCTTCTCGCAAGTTTCCATGGAGAGTCCTCAGACTTCTAGTGAGATACAATCTGTAACAGAAAATGCTGTTGGTTTGGCGAATTTTTCAGAGGTACCAGGTTCGGTTGCTACCTGTCATAGATTGGTTGGGCACAATTATCTCCAGTGGTCACAATCTGTCAATTTTTTCCTTATTGGAAGAGGTACACTAGGGTATATTACAGAAGAAATTAAAAAACCCTCTGTTGATGATCAAGGATTTGAAAGTGGGCTCAAAAGAATGGAAAGATCAAGTCTTGGCTCATCCACACCATGTCCCCTGAAGTTGGTACCCACTTTATTCTCTATGAGACACCTAACAACATCTGGAGTGCTATTAATGAAACATACTCCAGCACCAACAATAATTTAGAACTGTTTGGGATTGAGAGTAAAGCCTCCAACATAAAGCAAGAAGGGATAAGCATTACCCTATTCTACAATACACTGACCAGTCTGTGGCAGCACCTTGATCTTTATGAAGCATATGACTGGGAGAATCTCAATGATGCTGCTCTTTAGAAAAAAATCATTGCTCAAAAAGGATTTTTTTTAATTTATGAATGGCTTGAATAGGGACTATGATGTAGTAAAATTCAGGATTCTTGGCAGCAGTCCCTTACCATCTATCATGGAAATTTTTTTAGAACTTCGAAGAGAAGAAATCATGAGATCATTCATGATTCCTAAAGCAACTGTTATTGAGAGTGTTGTTCTTGTAACTCAGACTTCCTCTTCTACTAAAACAAGAAGAGGCAGACCCGTGTGTGATTTCTGTAATAAGGCTGGGCACTTAAAAATATCAGTTCTGAAAACTCCATAGTCGACTAGGAGATGGGAAATTTTCAGTGAGCATGGCTTCTAATGAGTCACAATCTAATGCAACCACCAGTATTGGATCTAGTGGTTTCACCTGACATCAAATGAAAGCATGTAACGATCCAAATTTTTTGGGTTACTAGATCAAGTCTCGGATCTGGGTTGAATATTTTATTTAGTTGGCTAGATTAAGAAGGATTAAAGTTAGAAGCTTATTTTAAGAAAATTCAGGACCAAAATGATTATAAAATAAGGTTGGGAGCTTAATGTGAGGACAAGGAAGAATGTTAGTGTTCAATAATTGGTTTAACCATTTATTTTGGGAAGAGAGATATTTGAATTAAAGTGTGGGTGGGTGGGTGGTGGAAAAAGAGGAGAAGAGAGGATAAGATAATATTTTAGAGAGATAAAAAAGTAGGAGAGGAAGTGAGGGGGCTTTAAAACCCGATCTACCACTGATCGGACCGCCTGGAGTGTCACCACCATCAGATTCTTCTTGCTGAGACGAGCCCACCTGCATCCTCTATTCCACCACCGCCGTCGCTACTAATTGGGGTAAAGCTCTAAAAGGCTCGAAAGTCATGAAAAGCCATGTTCTGTCACTCATCGTTTAGAGTGGGTAGCACGATTGAACTCACTAGGTGTTTTTACGTTGATCTACAGTTGGTCGCCTCTGTCTGACCATCAGAGCACGTCACACACGCTACACACGCTATCACCTACGCATGGACGTGTCCAACAAGTGAACTAAGCCCTGTTCAAGTAGACCAGGCTGGTTGGGCCGATGTTGACCGACTAATACTTGGCAACAAATTAATGGTTTAGTATAATTAGGCAAGTATATAATGCCAAGATTAGGTCTATTTGTGTGCAAGTATACATGGTCAGCAAGTAATACAACAATAAGCTGAGTAATGTATCCACAAGGATTGTCCAGGAATTAACTGCCACGATAATTACTTGTGAAGTGGAACAAATAAGTTGGTGATCGAGATCGAAATTTAATTAAGAAAATGACTAAGGAAATTGAAGTAAGAATTCAGGCAGCATTGGCAAACAAATGTATCTAGATAATTGATTGGCGTGGCAAGGGATGCTTGGATTTCACATTAGCACTGACAACATTTGACCATGTTCAACCTTGGCTTTATTACCGAGTAGATTTTAAGGTAGCATTGTCTCTTTCGGTAGAAATAATATAAGTTAATTACTTCTAACACCTATATGTCTATAGCGATGCTTTCAATTAATTAACTTGGCAAAGTTTTAATCATTACCCCTAAGGGGTAGATTCACTTTCAAAGTAAGCTCATCTACTTGAACATCTTTTATTTAAGTTTCTCTCCTTAGTATTTGGCAATTGACCATGATCTCTTAAGTCTGTTAAGATATTAAGGGATACTGAGCACTCAATGCCAACGTCGTATGGCATAAAATATGATAAAATGTAAGTTCAAGCGAAATAGACAATAATTGCAAGGTATTTAATTATTTAAATCCTAAAGCTAAGCGTTCATTGCAAAACACCCATAGCCAACTTAAAAAATTAGTTCATGGCTGGGGAAACCAACAAAACCACATCATTTATTAACATCACCATCAGATCAAAAATAAAAACTAAGAGAAATTGACTAAATAAGGAGATCATTTGATGCAACCCTTCAATGGATCCTGAGCTCTCAGTCACGGCCTGGTCGAGCCACGGTTTGCCCTCTACTCTCTTTTTTCTCACGGTGTAGCCTTCTCTTGCTCGATCAAATGTCTTCTTTATATAGGCCTCATGGAAACCCTATTCCAAGTTTGATTTTTGAAAGTTTATTACGCACTAATGTAGACGTGTTATCCTCTTATCTTTTTTTGAATTAAGGTTGACCTGGCTCTATCTAATGGCTAACTGACCGGGCATCAGTCTTTTTTTTTGCCAACTAAGCTTGGCAATCCTCATCCTTCTTTTTTCAACGGAACTCGGCATTTCTCTTTTACTCCTCATGCTCATGTCCTGCCAAACCTGTCAACCAAAGTAAGAAAAATACCCCTTCACTCTGGCAATGAAAATTGTACATTTCCTAACTTCTAGATGCAAATAGACGAGTCTACTTGAAAAATGCACAAATATGTACCTAAAGTCAAGCAATAGCATGGCAAGATATGCGTAAAAAAGTAGAACTTTTCAGGAATTAACACTCCCCCAAACCTAGCTCATTGCTTCTTCTCAAGTAATGAAACTAAAAACTATAAAACACAGTAAAGTAAGTACCTCAGAAAAATTTTGATGATTAACAACTCAAGCTAGCAAGTAAAATCTAGCCCTAGTTCTATCCTCCGATATCCCAGAGCAACAATGCCAACAAATCAACAAATTCAAGTGCAACAAAATAACTGGTCGCCGCCATCGTCGGAGGCCGGAGACTTCAAAGGTCGTAGTTCTCCGACTTCTTTCAACGCGTCGAATCTAAATCAGGGGTCAGATTTCACCAAAAATACCCTTAGGTGAGTAGATCTAAAAAAAGTAAGATTATTGTATTTTCTTTACCTTTTCGAATATATATGTTTTTGTGTTTTTGTTTGATTCGAACTCGGATGATACTAAAGAAAAATTACTTTATTTCGAATCCAAAAAAATCTGTCTTTTTATTTCTGAAAATCCCCTCGTTTTACAATGCATGCATGGGTTTTTATAATCCGATCCGAAAATCCCCCCGTTTTACAATTGCATACATGGGTTTTTATAACCTGATTTAACACATAAAAATATAAAAATGTCTCCACTTGTTCTTTATTTTCAGATTCAAAATGATGTTTGATTTACTTTTCCTTTTTTTGCAGATCTGACTTGGGAGGTGGTGGGCGGTGGAGCAGACCAAGTGGTCGGTGGGTGGCGCATGTGGCCACTGGTGTCGCGCGTGTTGGCCACGCACGCAGAGATTGGATGGGCAAGGCGACGGCTGGCAGATGAGTAGGGGAGGGGTTGATAGGTTTTTTTAATATCTAGTGTTAATATGATAATTTTATAATTTGGGTTTGGGTTATTTTAATTAATTAGGTCTGATTGGGCATTTGTTTGTAATGGTTTTTTGGGCTGGTTGGGTATTGGGTGTAACGGGCTGTTAGATATTTAATTTGGGCTTGAGTTGTTTGTAATAGACTAAGCTCAGACAAAAAATGGGACTACAAATGCCACTCTTTGCGCATTGCTGTATAACAGGAATAGAGCAAAGACAAAAGATTAACCATTTTTGTCTGGTCGGTCAGGGTTCCTCTCTCTGGCCATTGCTTATTCTTTGGGCTTTACTTGATCTTCTTATCGCTCTTGTAAGCAAAAGATCATCAAAACAGAGGATTCGTTGAGGAGGACAAAATGAGTTCGGCTTGCTACGACTCTGACGACGATGCAATGCCTGGAGAAAATTTGACCTAGCTGCAACACTAATGAAGAGGCAAGGTCTGCAAAACTTGATCCAGTTGCAACACTGACGAAGACACATGATCAAAAGATGAAGGTTCAGCCCAACTATAACACAGACGATGAGGTAGGGCTGGAAGTCAGTAAATTTTGATGCAGAGCTTCTTTTGCATTTTTCCCAAATGCATAGAGATCAACGATTTTGAGTTGCCTTTATCGGTAGCCATTTGCTCCGAGCTAGTTGTACCATTCCCCTGGGTACAATTAGTTTGTACCAATCGTGTCATTGGATTTTTCAAAGGATTTATTTTCTTTCGACCATTCGTGAAAATAAATTTTGATGGACATTTGAACTATCCATTATCTTAAACTTTACCATGTTTAAGCACGTTGTGCCAACATTTCTGTCGGAGTTGTCAAAGTGGTTTTGATCCAGGGATTTAATATGAGGGTTTTGATGTCTGATCTGGCTACAACTCTGACGAAAGGGCGTGGTCTGATATTAGATCACCCACATCCTCAACGGGGGTGAGATTGGAGGAGAACAACTTGGATCCAACCACTCCATCAACGTAAGGGGCCAGACTGGGTAGCTGCTACTTGCACCTAACCTCTCTATCAATGCAAGAGGAAGGATTAGATATCTGTAATTAGATCTTGTTACGCCATCAACGGAGGAACGAGACCGGATGAAAGTAACTTAGACCCACCACTCCATCAACGCAAGGGGCAGATCAGATACCTACAATTTAGACTCAACCTCTCTATCAACGCAAGAAGTGAGATGGGATATCTATAACTTGGACCTTGTTACATCATCAACGGAGGAACATGATCGGATGAAAGCAACTTGGACCCACTACTCTATCAACGCAAGGGGCGGATCAGATAGCTGCAATTTGGACTCAACCTCTCTATCAATGCAAGAGGTGAGATTGGATATCTGTAATTTGGACCTTGTTACGCCATAACAGAGAAACAAGACCGAATGAAAGTAACTTGGACCTACCACTCCATCAACGCAAGGGACAGATCGGACAGCTGCAACTTGAACTCAACCTCTCCATCTACGCAAGAGGTGAGATTGGATATCTATAATTTGGACCTTGTTACACTATCCATAGAGGAACAAGACTGGATGAAAGCAACTTGGACCCACCACTCTATCAACGCAAGGGACGGATCGGACAGCTATAACTTGAACTCAACCTCTCCATCAACGCAAGAGATGAGAATGAATATCTGCAATTTGGACCTTGTTACGCCATCAACGAAGGAACAAGACTGGATGAAAGTAACTTGGACCCACCACTCCATCAACTCAAGGGATGAATCGAATAACTTAGATTCTACCACACTATCAACGGAGAAGCAGAATCTGGATAACAACAACTCAAAACTTACTACACCATCAACGGAGAAGCAAGAATGAACAGTAACTTGAACCCAACCACACCATCAATGGAGGGACATGATCAAAAGATGAAAGTAACTTGGACCTAGCTACACCATCAACGGAGAAACCAGATTAGATGAAAATAACTTGGACCTAACCACTCCATCAATGGAGGGGCAAGATCGAAGGATGAAGTTTGATTTTTTTATTTTTTTATTTTTTATTTTGATTTTTTTATTATTTTTTGAGCTATAACTGTAAGAAAGAAATAATACCCGAGAAAGAAGTTTGGTCTATCTACGACACCGATGAAGAGGCAAGACATGGATAGGGTTAGATCCGCTACACCACTGACGGAGAGACATGACCTAAAAAATATGGGTCCATTACACCACCAACAGAAAGATAAGATCTGAAGGAAAATCTGATCTTGCAACACCACTGATGAAGAGACGAGATCGAGAAAAGATGGGATCCGCTACATCACTAGTGAAGAGACGAGATCTAGAGGAAAATTTTGATCTGCTGCACCATCAACGGTAATGCGAGATATGCAAAATGGTGGATTCACTACGGAGAGGCTGAATATGGATTAAACTGGTCTGCCACTACTGCCGAAAGCAAAAATTGAAAAAAGTCAGCTCTGCCACTGTATGGCGAGAATCATGACCTGAAAATGAAGGAAAACAATAATTAGTAATTGTTCAAAATTTTGCCTTTGTTATCTAGATGTTTGAACTTTTATGCATAGTCGGCCTTTTTTGGGGCTAGAGGTTGATCATCATGTTGTTTCCCCCGCGATTAAGGTTCTTTGGTCTCTTCCCTGGACCTATTTGTGTGTTTATGCCAAAAATGCATGATGGATGAATGCAACTTTATGCCTAAATGTACGTGTTTAGTCAAAATGCATGGCAAACTTTAGGTGTATGATGTGTGCACTTGATGCATGTGTGAATGATCTTTTTTTTGCTCCTCAAAGGGATGCCCCTGACTCCATATTTGGTCAGATTGAGCTCTCGATCTTGTTTTGTAAAGACTCCCCCAATCTCTCTTGCCTTTGATCATCTTTCTATGGATCAGCTCACTTTCGAATACATGCCCTAAAATTGTGTTATCTTGGTTTAAGAATACTCTTGAAGCAAATTCAAAGTTTGGTGTATGTTTTCGCCTTTTCCTGAAGGTTTTCATTGTTCTCATGAACGTGTTATGTTGCCCCTTAGTTGGGTCTATGAATTTGTTATGCTGGTTCATGACAGCTTATTACTTTTGACTCTGGCAAAATGCTACAGACGATACTTGATGTAGTCATTTGGGGTACAGAAGTCTTAACTCGACATTAGAGGCTCACTTTTGGAACTCGTCAGGAAATGCCCCTAGACGTGGGGCCTTGTAGATGCGTGGTGTTTGTATGAATACGAAGGTTATTCTAAAAAATTTCCCTATACCAGGCTCTTGCATAGATTCAACATGGTGCTAGATTCGCTTTATCTAGTATTGCTGGCACGAGACATCACAGGGACCGATTTCAAAATTGAATATATGCATGTAAATGCAAGGTGCATGTCCTAGATGTTGAGGTACTGATTCAAAAATGGTTCTCGTGGCTTAACTTCTGAACTTATGGGATTTATTTGCAACTTTGAATGTTGCATTGATATCTAGAGTACTAGATTTTCTCCCGATAGTTAATCTTTTCAAATTGGGAACCAGTCGTGAATTAGTACTTTATGCTGACGAAATGCAATAAATAAATAAATAAAATGATGGTGTCATGCAATTAATGCAAAATGAGTGAATTTAATATGATGTGATCAAAACAAGAAAATGAGGTCAGTCCGGATAAAAATAGTCAAATGAATAAACTAATAAAATAAAAATTAAAAAAGATAAAAACTGTACATAAAAAACAAATAAAGGCACTAAAGCCTAAAAAAGGGGACCGCTAAACAGGCAGAGTTTCGAATGGCTTAAAAGGTTGCCTCTTACGGCTCACTATATGAGGTTCAGATCTAAAGTAAAGGGTACTCGAACTGTCACAAGGACATCGATTCAGGGGAATACGACCCTTATACCATACGGAGGTAAAAATCCTACGAAATATAAGGACTAGTACTCCAGGAGCACATTACAACACTACGGGGGTGAAGACCCCACGAAACAAAGTAATATTTCCCACTTAAGGGTTGAGGAGCTCGGGTAGAAAGCGCATGCATGAATTATGAGGGATTAAAAATTAAATCAAATCGAATTTTTAAATTTCTTACAAGACAACACAAAATCAACATTGGCCTGACTCTCTTAAAAAAAATTCCTCAGCGAAGTCGCCAAGCTGTAATAGGGTTTTTTTCCATCCTTCTAAAATATCAGGTTTTAAAAATGCTTTTACGGAGTCAAATGAGACGTCACCCAAAGACCGGGATGCACTCCCAGCAGAACACCGTAAAATATTTGAAAATGGAAAATAGAGTTGCCAACGGCCACTTTGGTAGGCCGAACATTGTTAAAAAAACTAACCAGAGATTCAAGATGTTTGGGTTCGGGAGTCAATTATGCGTGGGAAGGATTAGCATCCCCATAACGCCCAAAATTGGTACCGCGCTGATTTAATGTTGTCGTTACAAGAAAACAAAAATTTTAATTTTAATTTAAAATTTAACCCCGAAGAAACAGTTTAAGGAGAACATTTCCTTATTCACGAAGACTGAAGAAGATGACACCTGAATAAGTCAGGATGTCACTTCCTAACCGGCATCCGAAATAAAGTGGGAAATATTCCCTTAATATATTGAAATAAATACATGAAAAAAATCTAAACCGGAATAAAAATAATACATAACATAATGTACATATATTTTATAATGTACTAAGTATAATGTAATATACATATTATAATAAATATATTAATATAATATACAAAAATAAAAATAATAATCATATTAATATATACATAATAACACGTTAAATATAGCATATATTATATAAATAAAATACATATTATAAAATAATACTACATATATAAATATATATTATGTACATGTTATAATAATACATATATTATACATATTATTTATTTATATATATGTATATATATATACGTGCATGACATATATATTTACATATTATATATACTAATTATAATAAATAGATGGGTAAAAATAATAATAATAAAGAAACATATTGGATATAATAATCACATAAATAAAAGACTAAATTAGAGAAAATAAAAAATAGTGCAGAAATAAAAATAATATACAAGACCAAAACTAAATAATTTACAGCAGCTAGGGACTAAATCTGCAATTTTACCATCGAAGTAGGACCGAATTGAGAGCGTCTGAGAGTTTTAGGGACCAAAAACATAAATATCCCATCTTTAATTGATTAAAATGGATTTCAGGGCTAAATTGCAAAATGTTGAAAAGTTTCAGGGACCAGGGAGAGAAATAAACCATGCGGCAGACCCAAATCAAAAATAGTTTTGGGGCGGAGGGACTAACCTAGTAATTTCCCAATAAAACCTGATTAAATCTGATTTAGTGACCAAATTGAAAAACTTTTAAAATATTTAGGGATTGAAAAAGTGATTATCCCATTTGGAGGGACTAAATATGTAATTTTCCCCTTTCAAAATAGCTTGGGTCCCTTAGCTGGTCGAAGGATGATACGACACCGTTTTGGGCTTGGACTCGGACGCCCAAAAAGGCGTCGTTTTGGGGAGCCTATATCTAGTGCTTTTATCCCAAAAAAATTATTTTCACTAGCTTTTTTTTTAAAAAAAACTATTATAATGCTTTGAAATGGTTTCCGGCCTCCCTGGTAGCCGGCCGTCTCTCCCGCCGTGGACCGTCGGTCATCGACAGTGGTCTCTGCCGTCGTCGACGGTCAAAAACTTCAAAGGTTGCGGCTCTTCGACTTCTTTCAACGCGTCGAATCTAAATCTGAGGTCGAATTTCGCCAAAAACACCCTTAGGTGAGTAGATCTAAAAAAACATTAGATTATTGTATTTTCTTTGCCTTTTTTAATATATATGTTTTTGTGTTTTTGTTTGATTCGAACTCCGATGATACTAAAGAAAAATTACTTTATTTCGAATCCAAAAAAAGTATGTCTTTTTATTTCTGAAAATCCCCCTGTTTGGCAATGCATTCATGGGTTTTTATAACCCGATTTAACACATAAAAATATAAAAAAGTCTCAACTTGTTCTTTATTTTCATATTCAAAATGATGTTTGATTTGCTTTTCCTTTTTTTGAAGATCTGACTTGGGCGGTGGTGGGCGGTAGAGCAGACCAAGTGGCCGGTGGCGGCTGGCAGATGGGTAGGGGAGGGGTTGCTAGGGTTTTTTAATATCTAGGGATAATATGGTAGTTTTATAATTTGGGTTTGGGTTATTTTAATTATTTAGGTTTGATTGGGTATTTGTTTGTAATGGTTTTTTGGGCTGGTTGGGTATTGGGTGTAATGGACTGTTGGATATTTAATTTGGGCCTGAGTTGTTTGTAATGGGCTAAGCCCGGACAAAAAATGGGTACTACAGACGTGAAGAGATTTTAACGTCATAGTGGTATAATTGAAGCATAAACTAAAGCTCAATGTTAAAGTAGTATCGATTTTAGTTTAGTAGTATAATCGATACACACTTAAAAATTTGGTGGTATTTGATGATTTTACCCAAAAAAAAATATATTACGGTCGCTAACTGTCTTGACCCTAGGTAAAAATTAGAGCTTTTAAAGAGGAGATTGGGAAAGTGAGAGGTAGGAATCATAGTTTAAAACAACAGAGAGATGAAGCGTAAAGGCCTAAAAAGAATTGACAATGTTTCTGCATAAGGTCAACATAAAAACAGTGTTAGATGTTGAGCTCAAGGATGTTGTTGGGCTAAAAGAATGAAAGGTTGGGCTCCCGTATTTGTCACAAGATTATAATTTCAATTAGCTATACACGTGACCTTAGACGATGTAACTCGACATAAATGTCTAACAGCCTAGAGAACAAACATTAGAACCTAAAATTCACTAAAGCATTAAAAAACGCAAAGACTTTGATGAGCAAAAGCAAACAAAGAAAAGGTAATTGAGAGAAAAGAGAGACAAAAGAGCTTTTAGAGTAAACGGTTAATTTTTCTCATATGATAAATTATACAAATGAGGTGGAAAAAACCTCTATTATAGTTAACTTCTCATAAAATGGACAGTACTTTAGATCAACGATTAAGATGAAAGCCTATTTACTAAAACTAGCTAACTAAAAAAACTATATCACATGAAAATTACTTTTCTTAGTATTGTGTTCACACGGATTGTTCATATCGGTGAATATACTTATCCTTGGGAATATTCTTTAGTAAGATGTCACTAACTATTTTACCAAGTTCAATGTGATGAGCCTTCTTGCATTCTCTAGGTATCGAGCCAAGTCATGTGGTCTAGGGAAGCTCGGAATCTCTTAAGGAGTTAGTTGCACGTATATATCGGGCCTCAATTTGTGATTGATGACATTCTCTTCCACCAAATCCGGTGATGCCCTCTCCGTGTCATCAAAATGAAGTTAGGATAAGTGCTCTTGGATCTTCCTCAATACTTCGCTTGCTCCTAACTTGCAATCTTTTTTGGTTGTCCCAACTTTGTCTAATATATGTATATTGCATATGAAAAATATAAAGAAATATATATTGATATCATAGATGGTTATGGAAAAATATTTAAATTGGAACTAATTGGTACCATAGCAATATAAATATTTACGATTAAATTTGAATAGAAACTCGAACAACTTGACTCGACTCAGATTTTATAAACTCGACTCGTCTCAAAAAAATTCAAATAAAGTTTGAGTTATAAAATAGGACTCGCAAACTTGACTAACTCAAAGTTTTTTTTACTCGAATTAGTCAATTGCTCACCCCAAACCTGGGTTTTAACTCAATTAAAAAGGGCAAACTACATTGGAGGTCACACAATTATTAGCAAGGTTACATTTGGGCCATCAAATTTTTAAAAGTTACAACTGGGTCACCCAATTAAAGTTTTAGTTATGATTAGGTCACTCCTCCGTTAAAATACAAACGAACATCTAACAATGATTGGTATAAAAATAGTTTTAGTCATCAAAACTTATTTATTCTACCAATTTAGTCATAATTCAAAATAATTCAATAAAGTTAACCTTTCATATTTAAAAAATATATCAATTTACTCATTTTCTTCTCCCAAATTGTTTGTATACCCTTGTTAACACTATAGTACTTCATTTAAAATCATTAATTACTCTAATATGCAAATTTATAAATGTAAAGAGTATTTATAAATATTTTTTAATGTTAAACTTGTAATTAGTGTCTACATTAAAATTAAGGCATAATTCCAAAAATACCCCTAACGTTTGACTAAATAGTCATTTTGGCCTCTATTCTTTTTTGAAGCAATTTAACCCTCAATGTTTCATTTTTGTCAAAATAGCCTATCTACGGATGAAAACTGTCAGTTAACTAATGATAAATAACTTGAAATGGCATGACAAACTTACATGACATTGCACGTTGACATGACTGAATCATATAGAAATTGTGTTGACTTGAAAAAATGTCACATCAGTTAAAAAATAATTTTATAAAATTATATAAAATATAAAATAAAACGTTGATGATTAAATCACATCAAAAAAATGTATGGACCAAATGACTATTCAGTCAAACATTAGGGTAATTTTTTGGCTTTATGCCTAAAATTAAACCCATTAAAATTTATTTATGAAAACGTTCAAGTTTTAGTTACTGCTACTACAAAAAGTTCAGGCTTTCATATTATTATACAATTTCCTTAGTAATTTCATATTTTTGAGATTTTGAATGAATTTTTATTATTTTAAAATAAATCTACTTTTATAGTTATAATTATCGGACATATATTATATATTTTGAGATCTATATAAATAATTA
Source organism: Hibiscus mutabilis (assembly GCA_019671005.1). Classification (NCBI taxonomy): domain Eukaryota; kingdom Viridiplantae; phylum Streptophyta; class Magnoliopsida; order Malvales; family Malvaceae; genus Hibiscus; species Hibiscus mutabilis. Next base: position 43,130,471 of record CM033756.1, read on the forward strand.
TTTTTTAATTTATTTCTGATTAAATTTTATATTTGATAATATGAACTACTGGAACTGAATTAAATGAGAACAAAAATATTACTCAAAACATAAAGCTATAAATAATAATAATAATAGTAATAGAAAATATACGTACTTATTATTAATTGAAAATATTAAGTTTGATATAACTCGTGTTATCTAGGGTATCCAAGTAGGAATGATGATGAATAGTGAAGAACAATCGATTTGGCTGATGAAAAAATGACTAAATTAATATATTTTTTAAATATTAAGATTTAAATTTTTTGAATTATTTTGAGTTAGGACTAAATTGGTAGAATATATAAATTTTGAGGACTAAAATTGTCATTATACCAAACCTTGTTAGATATCCTTTTGTATTTTAATGGAGGAGTGACCCGATCGTAACTAAAATTTTAATTGGATGACTCAATTGTAACTTTTAATAATTGAGTGGCCTCCACTATAATTTACCCATTAAAAAAATCATCATAAATTTAAAAAATCTTAAATATATTATTATAATAAATTTATATTTTCCTAATTTTATGCAATCTTTAAATAAAATAGTTAAACATTACCCATTCAAAGATTAAACTCGTGTCTAATAAAATTTATATATTAATCTATATCACTCAACCTACAATTATTAGACAAATTTTTTTTAAAAAAAGTTCTTTTTCTCCTAACATGATTGTGACAAAATCTAATTAAATTAAAAAATATTAATTTTATTATTAAGATTACAATTGAGATTGAATAAACCTAATATAAATAATTCGAGTCTCAAACAAACCTATTCTTAGGGGTGCTTATCGAGCGAGTTGAGTAGTGCTCGACTCGACTCCAAAATTGTTTGACTTTTGCTTGACTCAACTCGATACTCGATAAGTTCAATAAATTTTTGCTCTACTCGTGCTCGTTAAAAAAAATCGTTGCTCATTAAGCTCGGTAAATATAGAAAGTTTTGGAATTTTGAACCCAAAACATTTTATGTGTAAATTACTAAGTAAGCCACTGAACTTTTCTATAGTTTTCAACTAGCGTTCAAACTTCTCGAAATATAATTTTTTAAAGGTAGCCACAAAAAAATCATAAAAAATTTATAAAATAAATTAATGAACTGACCGCGAACTTATCAAGTCGAGTGAAGCCTTTCTCGGCTCGATTCAACTCCTTAAGATCTCGAGTTAAATTTAAATTTAAATTCGAATCAAGCGTTGACCGAGTTTTGACCGCGTCGAAGTCGAGTGGCAGAACGCACCCCTATCTATTCCAAACAATTTTAGTTGTTTTTTTCATGTGACCTACAATATGAATTTAGGTGAAGATGTGAAAAATAAAAAGTTGGAAAGTGGTGAAACCGTCCCTACCAAATACGACTCTGTCATCAAACTTGGAAACCGCATTCAGCGTCATCTTCATGGAATTATCATCGCCTCCAATCGCGCTTTGCCCTTCCCTTTTTTGTCAACCATCTCTCCTCCTTTCCTCATTACTTTCCATCATATGATTAATATGTCAAAACAACATCAATAAGTCCAATTCATAAAAGCTAAACTACATCCTCGAGTTTTCGTGTTCTAAAAGAAATCATAAATCTATTCGTAATTATCGGTATACAACTTATTAATCGATTAATTCAGATTAAATTTTACAAAAATTAATATGAGAGCGACCCTTCTAATCTATTGTTTTTTATTCACTAACCTTTCTTAAGGATTTATCGTCACTTTAGAACAACTTATTGTTGGTAGAAATTATAAATCTATTAGTGTCCGATATATATATTATATTTGAATATGATCTTTTTAAGAATGTAAAAAAAACATGTAATATATGTATACGTCAAACACACATCATATTAAAATCCAACACATACTCATTTCTAGTTTTGTAATAACGTGGATTTTGGTCCAAAAACATGATTGAAAAAAGTATTTTTTTAAATCTTTAGCTCAACCGTAAATACATAAATAATAGCATGTGTGACAGAAAAATAATGTACATTTGCGTTAGGTTTCCCCCCGGTCAACACTTGAAATCACAAATCATTGTCTTTCATAAAAGGGATGTAATTAGGGTGTGTTTAGTTTTACGGTAGTAAAATTAATTTTGAATTATTGTAATTTTATAGAATTTATTTTGTATAAAATTAATTTTGTGTAAAATTAATTTTGAAGTAACGTGATTTATGTTTGAGATTTTTTTCTTAAAAATCACAGTTGTGTAAAAATATAGTGTAAAAATCACAACTATCGCAAAAGCAACTCTCTCCTAACTTTTTCCAAAATCACGATTGGTGTCTATAATTAATTTTAAATTTTTAAATCCAAACATGTGGGTACGGCGATCAAGTCATGTTTTTATGTTGAATCGGAATTTTTGGCCTCCACCGCATATCCAAACATGTACCTAATATCATGAAACTTGCATTTCTTCTGTAAATCTTCCCTAAACCATAATTTTAACCCAATGAATCCATTGCTGTTTTTGCTGATTCTCCTTGTATGCAATCACAAGGCTCACTTATCTGCTCTTAACGATGAAGGTCTTGCTCTTTTATCCTTCAAACAGTCGCTCCAAGACGACACAGAAAGCTATCTGATCAACTGGAACTCATCAGATCCAAATCCATGTTCATGGCGTGGAGTTTCTTGTAGAAATAAGAAAGTTCATGCCCTCGTTGTTCCGAACATCGGACTATCCGGTTATCTATCTCCTGCACTGGCAAATCTCTCCTCAATTCGTCATGTTAACCTTGAGAACAACTTGTTTCATGGAACATTACCTTCCGAGCTCTTCCATTCTACTAGGCTGAAGAGCTTGGTACTTTCGGGTAATTCGTTATATGGACCTCTGCCAACCGAAGTCGGGAACCTCAAGAGCCTACAGATGTTGGATCTTTCGCGGAATTCGTTCAATGGTACTGTACCTTCATCTTTAGTACAATGCAAGGAATTAACTACACTTGTTCTCAGTCAAAACTATTTCATTGGCTCACTTCCTGAGGGAATTGGAAACAGTTTGGTTAACTTTCAGAAGCTCAATCTTTCTTACAACAGATTCGGCGGTTCAATCCCCGATGACATAGGAAACTTGTCGAATTTGCACGGAACTCTCGATCTATCTCACAATTTCTTCACTGGCGAGATTCCAGCAAGCCTAGGAAGCCTCCCTGAGCTAGTGTATATAGATCTCAGTTACAATAATCTTACCGATACTGCCGGGTGGTGCTTTAGGAAATTCAGGGCCAACAGCTTTCATAGAAAACCCTTTGCTTTGTGGATCACCATTGAAAGTTTCATGTCAATCAGGCGGTTCCAATGCAAATTCTCAGTCATTATTTCGTAATCCATTGCAGAGTTCTGGCGGAAACTCGATAAAAAGTGGGAAAGGCGGTCATTCGAGCTCGTACCGGGTGATTAAAACCGTTGCATTTGTGACGGTAGGAGTCTGCTTCATTGGATTCTTGTTCTCTTATTGGTACAAGAAGGCCTCTATCTGCAACGGAGTTCGGGAAGTGACAGGGTATCGTCTAGAAGAGAAACTGATGATTGGGAGAGACATTATGCTTTGCGAAAAAAGACAATGACACTTTATCTGAAAACATGAAGCAGTGCAACTTTGTTCCATTGGACACCGAGGTCGACTTCGATCTTGAACAACTTCTTAAAGCATCTGCTTTTCTTCTGGGGAAGAGTTCAAGCGGGATTCTGTATAAAGTGGTGCTCAACAACGGACTAGCCGTGGCGGTGAGAAGACTTGGAGACGGAGGTGGACAAAGACTCAAGGAGTTTCAAACTGAAGTCGAAGCAATTGGGAAAATCAGGCATCCAAACCTAGTTAATCTTCGAGCTTATTGCTGTTCCGATTATGAGAAACTGCTCATATATGATTACATAACCAATGGAGATCTTACTGCAGCAATCCATGGTAACTTACTAAATTCTGCTAAATATTTTCCATATTGTTTAAATGAATCACCATGATAATTCTTCTAATATAATCAGGGAAATCTGGAATCCCCTTTAAACCGCTTTCGTGGTCGGTTCGAGTAAAAATCGTGAAAGGAATAGCCAAGGGACTAGCCTCGTTACACGAATTCAGTCCGAAAAGGTACGTCCATGGAAGCCTGAAGCCAAGCAACATTCTTCTCGGAGAAGATATGGAGCCTCATATTTCCGACTTCGGACTCGGTCGCCTCACCAACATAACCGAGGAATCACCAGAATCTCACGTTGAACAACAGATGGCAATCTGGACATCACAACAAAGTTCTCCATACGAGTACCGGAAGCCTTGAATGACACAAAACCATCACAGAAATGGGATGTTTACTCATTTGGAGTGATTTTGTTGGAGATGATCTCTGGAAAGTTGCCGAGCATTCAGGTAGGTTCTTTGGAGATCGATCTGGTTCAGTGGATTCAACTCGGAATCGATGAAAGGAAACCACTCTCATTTATCATTGATCCTTCCTTAGCTCATAGTTGGGGTGAGGAAGACAATATAAGCGCCATACTCAAGCTTGCTTTGGCATGCACCCATAAGAGTCCTGACAGGAGACCTTCAATGAGGTTTGTGAGTTATAGCTTCGAGAAATTAACTTCATAGAACTAAGGGGAGTTCATATTTCATAATAAGTTTACCATCAATTGGATCAAAGAGAAACTTTTATACATATAAAATATTCATTTCAGTTCTCTTAGAAGAATATATTCATCACTTACTATGAACACTAGCAGAATAAATATGTACTATTTGTTAGTATCTCTGGATGACTTCCTTTTTTCACAATTTTCTCATACAATGTCTACTACCTTGTTTTTTTGCCCTTGTTTTTCTTTCCTCCTTTAATGAAATGAAATATAATAATTTTTTCGTCTATGTTAAATTTTGTCTTTGAAAAATTCTTGAGGTTATATCTTTATATTATGTGCTGAACACGAGTTTCGAATATAGGTACTTTAAAATAAATAAAAAATTGGAGAAAGAAAGATCTCCCTCATGGAGATATCCGGAGTTTGTAAGAGGGATGGCAGATCGCATGGAAATGGGTTCCTTTGGTTCCCACATCGAGAAGATAAAAGCCATATGGCCGAAATGATGGAAACACACAATTCCAGTGTATTAGTCGTCTTTCCGAGAAAAGTTCTCATTTTTTCGGAAGTACTTAAATCTAACATCTAACATCTGTAATATGAATCTAAAATCCCTCCAAATTCATTAAAAAGAACTTGTACAAACATGAATATAAAAATACGACTCCAAAATTACTAATGGGTTAATCTAAGTGGTAACGAGATTAGTTTAAGTGGTAAGTAGTTTGATATTGCTTATACAAGTTTTGAGTTCGAGACGTTGTGTATGTTGAAAATTCAGTCTGACAAACTCGCCCACCAAAACTATTTGTGCAACACAAATCGGTCTGAATTAACCAAGAAAAAATTCTAAAAATCGAAATGGCAACCGAAAAAAGAAAATACGACTCCAAATTCATAAAGAAAATTTTATGAAATACTAAACATCCTCATATCAATAACCAGCTGCACCAGGACATGTAATAAACCCCGCCAGTTCACGCCCAACATTGCAAATAATGATATAAACAAAAGTTTTTTTTTTCTTTACAGCATCTGATTGTACTTTTAGAAAGGCTAAACTATAAAATAAGTGTTCAAACTATAATTTTTTTTGTAATAAGTGCCTAAAGTATTTTTTGTTTAAAATAGGTACTTAAATTTTTTTTTGGCTGAAATAAGTGCCTAAATTATTTTTTGACTAAAATAGATACCTAAATTTTCATTTTTAACTTGTTTTAAAGTCAATTTTGGTATATTCTTGGCACCTATTTCAACCAAAAATAAAAATTTAGGCACATATTTAAGCTAAAAAATACTTTAGGCACCTATTTCAGCTAAAAATGAAACTTTAAGTACCTATTTTAGCCAAAAAATAATTTAGACACCTATTGCAAAAAAGAGGCATAATTTGAGGACTTATTTTGTAATTAAGCCTTTTAGAAAAGAAAGAGGCAAATATTCAACATTTATAACAAAATCTCCATTCCATTAGTGATTCACATAAACGAATGTTCTATTCTGTAAAAGATGGATGCTTGCACCCTCATTGACTTACGAAAAGAAGATCAGGAGAGTCGATTCAACCATACAACACCTTGTTGGGGATACTGTAATTTCCAGAACATCCAAGAAAAACAAACAAATAAAGAAAAAGTGGAACACAAGAAATAAGTACCAACACACCACTAGCAAAATTGTTTTCTCAGATGGAGAATCGAATCATTACTGTTCCGATGCTGTAATATGTTGTTCAGCATTGTCTGTATGCAACTTTGCCAGAGCCTCGGACAAATGCAATGTAGTGGCGTTGGTCATTGTTTTACACTGTGAAGGCAACATTGGTGCGGCTGGCTGAGATTTGTATATTTGGACTCGAGCAGGGTCATCATCAAGTTTGTTAGTTTGATTCGCAGTTTCACCAGCTGCAACGCCAAATGATTGAGGTTGGTGCTGAATTTGAGCCCCTGCAAACCTTGTTTCAGTTTCGGTACGAGGTACATGAATATGTTGGTGACCTGCTGGAATTTTTTGGTAATGTTGGGAGGTTAAGTCAGCTACAGGTTGAGGTACTGCTGCAATCTCCTTGACAACCACTTGAGTAGGAATCAATGGAGCATTTGGAAGAGCTTGGGGCTGACCATCACCGATACTCATTGCTTGAACCATACCATGTTGCACAGGTATATTGTAGGGCTGAGTCGGCACAACAGGGACATAATACATTGAATAAGGATGATTTGACTGATAATGGAGATGCTGTTGCACCGGATAATAGACTGGGTAATAAGAAGTAACAGGCTGCATTCCAGGCATGGTTGGTTGCACGTAATGGGTGTCCTCATGAATTCCTTGTGTTTGCTGCTGGGGTAAATGCATCAGATTTATCGGAAACCCAGAAGCATGAATTGGTTTATGCATCTCAATCCCAGAGGAAGGATCAGCAAATTTCTTGTCTGATTCAAAAGGATTAGAACAGAGCCTGTTCTCCATTGAAGCAATGTGGCCAACTTGGTCTTGAAAAGTTCCAGTCTGCACATTAGAAACAGCAGTCCCAACACATTCATCGCTGTTGGAATGAGACAAAATTTCAGTCAAAGGAAGCATAAACTATGATGAAACCATTCATCTCGAACATATATGGAATTAAACTTGGAAGGTCAGTCTAAAGCAACCAGCACTGCTATTTCAGCTCTATAGAACTAAACTAATAATTGATCAAAGTTGCTACCAATCCCCACAACTTTAAGCAGAAATTTCCAAGTTAGAAATTTGACTCAAGTTTTAATCCCTTCTATCTGAACTCTAAACATGACATTCAAGCTCTCCTATCCAATTAAGCCTCTGAAGCAACTGTTTATACAACAATCTAAGTACTAATGAGCTCATTCCATAATCAGCCAAAACGAATCAAAACAAAAGAAATCTCTCCAAAATTTCATACACATAGAACCTTTTTTTTTCAGAAAAAAAGTACAATTAGGCCACTGGATGCCTCTAAGAGAACAAGGAAACAGAACCATGGAGCAAAACAAAGGTTTTTTTTTTAAATGCACATTTACACTTTAAAATTCCTTTCTTTTCATGTATAAGGGAACATCCAAATTTGTTTTTATTACCTTGGTATTGAATCAGATGAGGGTTTGATTGGAGGCAAACTGGACAAAGAAAGCGAAGAAGTAGAACCAAAAGAAGAAGTTTCCAAAGGAATGGACTCAGCTTGTTCACCACTTTCACCTCCAAACCCCACCCTTGCACTCCTCAAAGCATCAACAAACCAACTCTCTCGCCTCGGATGAGTCAACTCAGCTTTATCGCCATTACCAACCGGAAAAAGAAACAGCCTGATACGTGAAGATGCAACGGTGGAACTAGAAGAGAGTCTCTTGTGTTCTTCCAACATGATTTGGAGATCATCATCGGCCGTGATGGAAATGAGCGAGTCGAGGTCGTGATTTGGAAGTTGGTATTTGAGAGTAAATGGGATGGTGAGGCGGAGAGAGGTGGAGAGGTGGGTGGAGAGGGAAGAAAGTGTAAGTGTGGTGGTGGAGTTGTCGGTGGTAGGGATGGTAAGTAAGCGGTTTTCACCGCCAAAATAGTAAAATGATTTGGTTTGGGGACGTGGGACAATGCGGCCGCCGTAGCTACACATTAGTCGTAGATTAGGGGCGGAGGAGGGCGGTGGATCCATGGCGGTGGAAACACTAAAGAGGGTCGGGCTCGGGTGGTGAGGCGGTGAGACTAGATCTAGTTATTTAAGTAATAGAAGCAGAGTTGTTGGAGCATATATTTTAAGCCAAAAAAAAATGAAAAAGGAAAGGGGAGAAGCTTTAAATATGGAAAGATAGAAAGGGTTGCATTGTGTTACGTCAATGCCGATCCGGGCTTGTCGTACGGTACTTGAAAGGGATTTATTTCAGACAAGTCAATCTTCAACTTGTCTTTTATCCAAGGACTTAACTCTGAAGCGTCAACTCATGATCCGTTAGGCAACACGCGAATCGAATACCGTATCCCACAGGTCTAGCAAATGATAGGTGACAACCCCTTACTTGAGCAACGAGCGCGATATGGGGCCCTCTGGCCCCAAACCGTCCCTAGGAGATCTTCCTAGAGAGACATTGTGATATCCACTTGGCCCCAATGCCTGCACACCTAGGCCCCCACATGAGCCTAGGAGAAGGTCACTTACACCAAGGCAGCTTGGCTGCTAGCACATAGCGAGGAGGATGGTGGAGACCCAACACCAGACCACTTCCCCCTAAAGAGCTAAATAATCTTGCCAAGTATGACGCGAGTAGACGTTTTGTCCCAACCGAGGACACTTTCTGGACAGGGTCTTCATTGCCTTCCAAAGCATCCTGACTTGCATCCTTTGACTTGGTAACTCCTTAAGGATTGCTCATATCATCGCTCGGTCCGTCTTTGCTCGATCTCGAATAGGCTTGTCAAGGCAGGATCGCAATACAATAAGAGACAGCCTTGACATTCTCCCACACTTCCTCTATCGATGTCCTCATCGATGTAGTCCAAGAAGGTATGGTTTTGACATTCTCCCCCACTTCTTCTATTGATGTCCTCATCAATGTTGACACCAATTCTTCATCACCTGATGAGTCGAAATGGACATCTCTGGCATCACATCTTCAATCTGTGCTTGATGCAATACGCTTCTCTAGTCCCATCATCTGAATATTCAAGTGAATAATTCAAGCCTCGATCTTGTGTTCTTTCAATCTCCTTATGACCATGTTTCACATACATGACCATCTAGACCGATCATGAACTCATTATGACCCAATTCCAATTCCTCACAATCAAGTGTTGGATTCATACTCTCCACTTTTACTCTGATTGTGACTTGAGCAAAAGATAAGCAGCTAATCATTGACTCATCAAACATGTGCCTTGTAGCGCCTTTGTGTCATACGATCAAGCCATAAACCTACAAAACACAAAATAACATACTTGGCCATATGAAAGAGAAATATGGCTTGTCATGCAATGGCTTGCTCCTCGGCAGTAAGCACATTCGCCAACAATGTCCCAACATATAGCGAGACCTTTAAAGCATTGGATGTGTCACAATATCGCCATCACCTTTAATGGATACATTGCCTTTCCCACAAGCTATTATCTTCCGCTTGTGAGTATCTCTTCTTACTCGATTCCATTATAACCATTTACCAAGTGAATGTACATCATTGCCCACTCGAACAACCTTGCTCTCATGCCAGCAGCAAGTATATAGTCATATGTCTTCACTAGCATTTCTCAATGGTCTCAAATGGCCCTTGTAGTAGCCAATCAAGTTGCGCCTTGTTTATGAACTTTTGAATCCCAGCTTCAGGGTAATACATAACACATTTTCCCACGATCCAACCTACATTGATGCCATCTAGCATTGAGAGAGCAACTCATCTCATTTTACCTCCACTCCATTTGTCGACGTCCTCGTCGACTGTAATGGTAGTAATTGTTTGATCAAGCAAAACAAACACCCATTTGATCTCTTGGCACATCCAAAAAGCACTTCTCAGCTATGTCAATTTTCCCTCTTGTCTAATCCCATGTGACACAAGTGCTTCTAGGAGCTCCATTGTCACATTGAGTTCGACAATCCAGTTGTGGTCCACTGACCCATTACACATTTTGATCCACTTTTAATCTTCGAAGGCACCACTGTACCCCGAAACACAAAAGAAACATATTGCCAACATAGAAAGGGCACCACTGTGCTTTTAAGTCACATGTGCCACAGCACTAGGATAATTATCAGGTGCCTCTACACAAAATAACCATAGTGGTTAACGTCAGACACCTCTTGCGTACTGATTCCACTATAAAGAACTCACGTGTACCTCTGTGCAACATATATCAAATTAGCACCTCTGTGTGATAAGTAATAAATGCCTCTGCACTAAAACAACCATAGTGGTTAATGTCAGTCTCCTCTGTAAACCGATTCCACTAGGTCAAACTCGTTTGCACCTCTGTGCTATATCCAAATGGCACATTTGAGCCATTTCAAAGTTAAGCACCATCGTGCTTTAAATCATAATCATTGTTGTGTTACACCACAACAGAGCACCACTATGCTTCACGTCACAAGTGCCACTACGCTAAGTAGCAAGCACCATAACACTTTAATCAATTTAGCCCACAACGCTAAGACAATTGTCGTAGTTAACGACATGCACCACTTGTGCACCGATTCCACGATAATTTTCCAATGAGCACCATCGTGCCCTCATGTCCCACTGCGCTAGGATAATCATCGTGGTTAACGACAGGCACCTCATGTGCACTGATTCTGCTACAATTTCCCAATAACACTAACGTGCTAACTCATCGACATTGCGCCAGGATAATTATCATGGTTAACGACAGACACCTCGTGTGTACTGATTCCATGATAATTTCCCAATAAGCACTACCGTGCTAACTCATGCGCCGCTGTGCCAAGATAATTATCATGGTTAACGACAGGCACCTCGTGTGCACTGATTTCATGATAATTTCCCAATAAGCACCATTGTGCTAACACATGCGCCACTATGCCAGGACAATTACCGTGGTTAACGACAGGCACTACATGTGCACTGATTCCACGATAACTTCCTATTAAGCACCACTGTGCTAACTCAAGATCAAGAACTGCATATGCTTCGATTGCTATAGTGGTTAACGACATGCACTTCTGTGCGTTGATTCTACAGTAATTATCCAAAATGTACCTCTGTGCTAATTAACACGTACCATTGTTCAAGGATTCAAATGCGGCACTGCGTTAAGTCTCGACCGATTAGCATCATATGGAGTCACCCTGCCTACTCCACTCATTAGAAGCATTTGGCGTAGGTTCTAGCCACCCTGCCAACCCTCACACAGTGCTTGGCGTGAAACTAGACTACCTTGCCTACTCCACTTATGGAAGCACTTGGCGTAATATTACACCATCCTGCCTACTCTATGAATGAAAGCGCTTGGCGTGACACGACACCATCTTGCCTATTCCTTGAAGGGAAGCTCTTGGCATAAGATTCGACCAGCCTGCCTACTCCCCACATGAGAACACTTGGCGCAGTCTCTGACCCTGCCTACTCTAGTCCAAAGAGTGTCTGATCTACCGTCATTTAACCCTGCCTACTCCATGAATAGCAGCGCTTGGTGTGAAGTCCACATTAATGCATATTATTCAAATCAAAACTCATAACCATTAGCTCTGATACCAATTGTTACGTCCATGCCATCTATGCTCAGATCGGTATGTCGTACGACACCTAAAAGGGACTCATCCCAGATAAGTCAGCCTTCAACTTGTAATTTATCCAAGGACTTAACTCTGAGGTGTCAACTTATGATCCGTTAGGCAATACACGCATCTAATACCGTATCTCGCAGGGCCTAGCGAATGTTAGGTGTCAACCCCTGACTTTCGTAACGATCGCGATATGAGGCCCTCTGGCCCTAAACCATCCATAGGAGATATTCCTAGAGAAACATTGTGACATCCACTTGGCCCCAATGCTCGTACACCTAAGCTCCACATGAGCCTAGTAGAAGGTCACTTACACTAAGGCAGCTCGGCTGCTAGCACATTGCGAGGAGGATGGTGGAAACCCAACACCAGACCACTTCCTCCTAAAGAGCTAAATAAACTTATCAAGTATGACGCGAGTAGACATTGCTTCATCCCAACCGAAGAACTTTCTAGACAGGGTCTTTATTGCCTTTCAAAGCATTCCGACTTGCATCCTTGACTTGGCAACTCCTTAGGGATTGCTCATGTCATCGCTCGATTTGCCTTTGCTCAGTCCCGAATGGGCTTGTCAAGGCAGGATCGTATTACAATAAGAGACAATCTTGACACATTGCATGGAGAGTGACAAGTGGCTTAAGCATTACGGAGCCAGACAAGACAGCAAAGCTATCTCATTGGTTGGAGTAAAAATCAAATAATGAATAGATTTTTTTAGGCTAAACTACACATATGATCTAATTATGAGGTTGGTAATAATTTAATTGCTATACTTTTCATTTTAATAAATATACCATATAATTATTTAATTGGTTTCAATGTAGTTACCTGTCGTTACAAAATAAACAGCGCAGTTGATGTAAATTTTTTTGCACATTTTTTTCACGTTGGATACATAAATTTCCATATCAAAATGCCACCTAAACAATGAAAAAAACACGTTAAAACTTGTCTATTTAAAGAAACCCTAAGCCCTTGTTTCATTACTTTTTCATTCATTCTTACGATTTCACCGAGAAAAAAATTCTTGGAGGTTGCAGACGATAATAGATGCAGAGATGAATTGAGTATGCTTTTGTGAAGCTCGTTCTGGGCTAACAACAGGTTAGACTGATGAAAATTCAGGTAGGAGATTTTGGGGTTACAAACATTATGGAAAATGGGTTAACAGCTGTAAGTTTTTTTGCTGGTATAATCCACTAGTGAATGCTACATCAAAAATAGTTATTGTTGGTCTTCGTAGAAGAGTTGTTGCTATGGAGGAAGGTAGAAATAAAAAAAGAATTTTTGAAATTTTAGTTTTTGGTTTAGTGTTTTTGGTGGGCTTTTTTTTTGGAAACACTCTTTTCCTAATTGCTGAAAATTTAAAGCATGATATGGGAGTTTGATTTGCTAAAAATTATCTACTTCAAATGATATTTAAGTTATGAAGGGTTTAAGGTGTACCATAAAAATCTAGATTATAATAACTCGGTTGTAGTTATTATGTATGAATTTAAGGTATTTGTAGTTTGTGTTTATGTTATTTGTAATATGTGTTACCAACTTTTATAATGTAATAAGATCCCTATTTGTGTAATGAAAAAAATAATTTTATGAAAGCATTAACAGGTTGTGTACAACAAAATAATAACTGATAATTTCATTATGCCATTAAGTTTAAAATATAAATAAAAATAGTTTTATGAAGGTATAAACAAATTGTGTAAAGTAAGTCAAACAAAATATTCACCAATACATATATGCATATCCCAAGTTTGGAATGAAATATGTCACAAAAAAATGTAAACAATTGCTACAATATAAACAAGAATACACAATTTCATAAAGCCATTAAGTTTGCAATATAATACATACATCACATAATGTTTGACCAATACATATGCATATCTTTGAGCATGTAATCCATACGTCATTCCAAAATATTGAACCACTAAAGTAAGTCAAACAAAAAACCCTATGAAACTTGTTTCACAACAATATAATCCAGTCTGGTCAAATATATGCAATACACAAAAAACAAAAAGAATCTACAACGAACAGATTCAAGGATCAACCCTTAGAGATGGTTGACTGGCACAACTCTCTTGACTCATATATATAGTAGGGGTGGACATCCATCTAACAGTATGGACTTGTGAAGATTTAGTTGGTCTTGGAGTTGGCCTTGAAGTGGTTCCAACATGGCTTATTGTTGGGGTAATTTTAGTTTAACTTGTTGTTAGGGTGGTTCCACCGTGTGTTGTAGTTGGGGTGGTTCAGCTTGGCTTGAAATTGGGGTGGTTTCAACTCTTCTAATCTGTAAAAAAATGGTAAGCTCTTCAACCAAGTAACTAAAAAAATAGAATTATGCATTTGATTAGAAAAATTCAAAATTTACTGCAGTTTTGAAATTCTAAGAGCTCTTGCAGAAGATGAGGATGCTTGTCCAGTTCTTCTGACATTGCCACCAACCTTCCCCTTACAGGTTCTAATATTACGTCTACTCCCTCTACATTTTTACAGTAAATCTTGACACCCCTCTTTGATAGCTTATCAGGATGAGATTATCAGTCTCTCTTCTTCGTTTCTTGTTTGGTCTTCCTGAAGGACGTCTAACTACAGGTGGCAGAATAGGCTCTAATATTTTTTCAGTAGTCCATTGTTTCTCATTCCTCATTGAACTTATCAAATAAGAATAAATAGCCGTTTGAGTTGACACGAAATATAAAGGATGAACATGTTTTTCTGGCCTATTTAGAAGTGACAAAATAATAGAATGTCCACATAAAACAAATATTATATTAGAAAATTACACAAAGTACCACCTAACTACATAAAAACTATATAAAAATATCCAAACTACGCAGATGATCACATTATAAAAAATATCAGAGGACCACATTATAAAAACTACACAGAATACCACTTAATTTGGATGTCCAAACTTTTAAGAAATATTATAAAAAAACTACACAGAATACCACATTATAAGAAACATTATAAAAACATAAAGTACATAAAAAAATAAAAGTATAAATATTTTAACATGTTAGTTCTCATTTTCTGCAGGATCATGTCCAAGTTTGGATGTTAATTGAATGCTGACTTGAAGGATCACATGAAATTTGGTATGTGTCAACAGCATAAATGAGCCAACAACTGTATAAAACAAATGAACAGTTAGCACAACTTTAACAAAAACATTAGTTATTGTTTTAAGCAACTAATTATACCTATGTGCTAGTGATGTTGCATGTTCTAGCTTTTTTTTTAATTTTAGGGCACATAAGCCCAATCTACTTTTCAACCAGATCCTTCCTTTTAGCTAGCCTTTGTATTAATTTTGTTTTGATTGACTCGACCAATTTAATGATTGATTTGTCTTTAGCTTCTAATATTAATTGACCACACAATAATAGTACAAATTTAGTACAAATTAGTAAACAAACAAATGGTTTGTATATTTGTAAATAACTAATTTATAATAAGAAAAATTCACCTTATTGAAACACTCGCAATTATTATTTAGAAGCATGTCTGACTTGCATGTGGCAGAAAAGTATAACTACCACCATATCCTTGGGTTTTTAGGTGCCAACCACTTTCAAGCAGTTTCTGATAAATCCTACAAAATTAAAAATTGGTGGTCATATAAAATAGTAATATATAAAAGTGATTTTAAAATACAAGTAACATTTCAGCCATGACAAATTCAAACTCCCTGACATATGTTGTCCTTACAGCTTTCCACAGCTAATCTTTCAGTGCTTTTCCAATAATTCTATTAATTTTAGAATTCGAGTACAAATGCCTAACAAATATTCTGTGTTCAAAGTAAGGGAACAGTTCTGGCACAATTTTTATTAGCCCCTATACATAACAAACCAAAAATTTAATTAGCAAATTAAAATACAAAATTAAGTTAACAAAAAATAAATAAATAAAATTAGTTATACCTTATGTCTATCAGTTATGATGGTGAACCTGTAAGAGTTGTTTATCTCTAAATCAATGGGTAATCTTTCCAAAAGCTAACACCAAGATAATTCAGACTCACTCTCCACAATTGCAAATGCTATTGGATAAATAGAGTCACCTGCATTTATCCCAACAGCTGCAAGCAGGCATCCATCCAAACCAATAATAGGCCTACACCCAACCTTGAAGCATTCCTTCATTGCTTGCAGACAAAATTAAAGTCTCTCAAAATGTCTTTCATCTAACTTGCAAACTATTGTTGTCCCTGAATTTGAGTGCCTTAGTTAACCTAGGTAAGCATACAATTTTGCATACTGCTCATTGTAGTTCTCATGCAGTTTTTCAAGGGCTAAATTTTTTGTCCTAATACACTTACTCTTAAATACGGTGATGCCTCAATCTTTGTGTACAACATATTTTAGAAAATTAATTAAAAATGTGGGATTAACATAAAAATAGTTGACGTACTTCTTAGCTAGCCACTTAGAAGTTACATTAGGATTCAGAAACTCCTTAAGACAATTATGTTCACCATTTAATGATCTATTTTGCCAATAACATGTAGAAGTATCTTCACCATTAATTGGAGTTGCCCATACAACCCATGGACACCCTGTCTTACACATTACTTAGATCTTTTTATTGTCATTTTTCTTCAACTTCACATTGTACCTATTTTTAATACTATACATCTTAATTGCCTCTTTCAATATAGCCTTACTTGCAAATACCAAACTAACCTTCAGTGTAGGATTAGACATGTCCGTCTTACTATTAAACTCAGGAAATCTAGGTTTATTTTGTGGACCATTTAAATCTGACCCATCTACATTGTGTACTGAGTCAGAATGTCTACTGTCACTTTCAACCTCTACTTCATCGCTGCCTAACCCTACATTCGCATGAACTGACAATTTTATTTTCACTGTTAGAAAAGCTAGACACATCAGTGGTTGACTTAGATTGAGCATCATACTCCTCATCTTCCGAGTCAGACTCAGACTCTATTCTAGCCTCAGATTTAAAAAAATAACATTATCAGCAGAATTTATTTCAGGTCCACCATTCCCTACAACTTCTTCTAAGTAAATGTGAACATAATGATCTGTAGGTAAATTACTAACTATTTCCATGACATCATTATTAGTTTTTAGTTGTTTTACTTCTAGTAGATTATCTGCCAATTACCAAAAGACCTTAACTTCACAAGTAATCCTTAATTTTTCAACCATAGCAGTAACTTTAAACATTGCCATTGTACCCACATCTAAATTTTTAAAATAGTCCACTAATTTTTCACTAAATTTTATCCTAAGTCTCCTAACAATAAAATCACCATGATATCACAATGCTGAACTTGTCTGAATTAACCCCTGTTAATAGAAACCATTTAATATGTATTCAGTTTTTGTTCAAAAATAATCTTTGTGTCTGAAAAGCAAATCTGATTGTGTCTAAAATTAGTATATAATATACACCAAATAACTGTACCAAGAAATAACTAAATTTAAAATTATTTTAATAAGTATACATGAAGAAATAAGAAACACAAAAGTACACACCAAATAATAACCAGTATACATGAAGAAATAATAACCAGTATAGTAATAAATGAAGAAACCAGTATAGCAACAATACACAAGGACCAGTATAGCAACAACTCATACTTTATGAACAAATCATACTCTATAAGTATACATGAAAAAATAAGATACAATATACATGAAAAATAATAACCAGTATAGCAACATTACGCACCAAATAAGATACACACCAAATAAGATACACAAAATTAGCAAGAAGACAAATAAAAAAGTAAAACAAAGACCACAAACAATTATGTTAAGAGATCCCCTACAACAACCAAAAAAAAGACCCCACCATTAATTTTCATTTCCATTTAGCAATAGGCAAGGCACGTGCAAACCATTGAATAACATAAGGACCACAAATAATTTTTAATTCATTTTTTTTATTTTTTTCATTTTGTGTAAAACAATCAAAGACACAAACATTGAATAACAACACTAAATCTTACCTTTTTATTCTTTTCATTTACAGAACAGAAAAAAATCTTACTTTATAAACAAATCATTAACAAATTAATCAACTTTTTAACTCATATATTAACTCTAAAGCATTTACCCTAAAATCGTTTATTAACCCCAAAACTAAAATATTAACCCAAACCTAAATATTAATACTATAGTCGTTTATTAGCCCATATCCCAACTATTAACCCTAATCTCAACTATTAACATTAATCCCAAACATTAACCTTAATCTCAATATTGACATTAATCCCAAACATTAACCCCAAAATATTAACCCTAATCCCAAAACAAACAAACAAGCCACAGAACAAAAAAAGAAGATTACTTACCTTATTTTGGATTGGGTTTTCTTTTTTGGCGAAGAAATCCACTCATTTCCAATCTCTCTCAAAGATTTTCTTAGCCTGAATCGTCAATTTTTTTTTTAGTTTGAAAGTAATGGTCAGAGTAAATTTCAGTCGAGTGAGTAAAAAGAAAAGTGATTAGGAGAGAACTTTTTTTTTTACCTTTATGTTTTTATTTTCCAACATGAAAATCAATTTAATTTTGATTTACACTTGTTACTCATCGTTACTCAATTAACAATCACATCAGCTGCGCCGTTTGTTTTGTAAGGGCAGGTGGCTACATTGAAACTAATTAAATATTTATGTGGTATATTTGTCAAAATTAAAAATATTATAATGGTCAAATTGACACCAACCCCATAATTAGATGGCCATTTGTGTAGTTTACCCTTTTTTATTGATATTCATACTGTTAGGGCGAGCAAAAATATTCAATCCGAGTGAACTAATAATTTGATCCAAAAATTTGAATATGCTATTTATTTTTTAATTATCAAATAGTTGGGGCAAAAAATCTAAAAAAATAGATAGCTGGTGTTGGATGCAGATCAAAATATTTTTAATTTTAGATCATCTAAAATCTAAAAAATAATGGTCTTCTGTTATTTTGGCCCTTCCACTTTTGATTGTAGCGTAATTTACTATAATTACGTATCATTTTGACTCTTTCACGTTTTATTTTTCTAAATTTGATCTCTAAACTTATTTATTTTTATTTTGCATTAATTTTGTCATTTATTTATTGCATTATATATTTATTATTGTTGATGTCCAAAATGTCAAACACTGAATATGGAGGTGGAGATGGAGGTGAATATGGGGATGAGGATGGTGGTTCACCCATTATGAGGTGGCCAGGGAGCCACTGATTATCGTGGAGAGAGAAATGGCAGAGGCCTTTTACATGGAGAGTTCCACTTTGTCGTTCCCTTATGATCATGGGGTATTTATAGGCGAGCAATATTGCTTGATGAGACTGAGCCAGGCCTAGTGATGACCATTGATGGGTCAGCAGGATAAGGTCTGGTCTTCAGCCGATAGGCTTTTAGTCTAGTCAGGCAGGTTGGCAGACAAAACTTTGGCTGTCAATCAATAGGCTTAGTTGGCGAGTTGGAAAAGCTCTGACAGCCATGATATGTAGCTCTAGAGATATGTCCATTTTTTGGAGGCATAGGCGAGGTATAACATTGGTCCCCTTATTAGAACGAGTATTGTAAAGTGGGACAAATTGAGACTCGAGATGAGGAACCGTGCCTGTAACCATTGTGTTTGATGGTGTGCTTTTGATGAGGGTTGTTTCCCGAGAATATAGGCCATCATTGGCATGAATGTAGGCAATTTTGAAAACTTATACTTGTGGTGTTCCCCGAGTGGTCTGGAGCAGAGAATGTGAATTATGGTCTTTTTGAATGGCCATTTGGCAGGCTATAAATTGGGAAAAACCAAATCCTTAGCTCTGTTTCAGATTTTTTTCCTCAATTATCGAATTTGTTTGCTTTCCTTTATTCTCGTTAAGATGATGAGAATCACGAAGGCTATGGCGAAGAAGGTTGAGGCGAACAAAGTGCTAGGTGTGGTTAGGACTGCGATCGAGTGTCGGACGGGCCAACATGAGGTGATAAAGCTGTTGGAGTGTCGTGGGTTAATGTGGTCAAACTTTGAGTTTGAATTTGAGGTTTCGAAGGGGACTTTTCGCCCGAGCAACTGCGGGGAGGGGTAAAATGGAACTTTTGAGTGGTGATACTTGCCACATTTTTTGAGGCTTGATTTCATTTGCCGCTGCATAGGTTTTCTTGTAAGTTGTTGATCGAGTACGATGTGGCACTGAGTTAGCTGGCAGGGGCATCCTAGTGGCTCATTATCGACTATCTCATGAAGTGTGCTATGGATGAATGGAAACCGATAGTAAATGTTTTATGAAGGATATTTACTCTCATTTCGGTGGCTTTATAATCTTCTATTGGGCTATTGAGTTTCACGAAGCGACATGAGAAGGGTGACAACTTTAGAGATCCGATCGTGGTGTAAAACAGCAAGCGAAAGCTCAGACTTGATCGCTCCAGGTATATCAGAGTGACACAGAGGTTGCCCGAGGGCTTTGATTTTCCTCTGAAATGGAGGATGCCTGGGGAGGATACGAGGACATCTATCTATGCTTTGACAGTGATGGATGGTGAGCAAGTCATTGTCTTGAGGAAAATTCACACATTGGAGTGATTTCATAGTGTACCTTTGCGTCCAGAGTCCCAATGGTTATAAGACCCCTCAACTGGCGGAGGGTTACATGCCTTATCCTGGTGTGCTTTCAGGCAAAGCTGCATAGCCCTATAATGCGAAAGATGAACTCGCCCTGGTGCTCGTAGGAAAAAAAAGGAGAGGTAACTGGCTGATTTCTTATGGGGGGTTGCCTGCATAAAGTGTGGTCATCAACTCTGACTCTCAGAAAAGTAAGGCACGATAGGGGCCAGGCTTCAAAGATTAATTTGGAGGACGACTTGAGCCAGTAGATTGATGAGTGCGCGGCAGAGAGGAGCATAAAGACCTTCGTAAAAAATAAAGCAGGGATAGAAGACACTAATGTTCTTGGGGCATCGAATGACCAAACACTTGTTGGTACAACCTCCACAATGCCTGTAGAAGGTAAGAAAATTTTTGATGTAGATTGCTTTGAGCCATGGTGCGGGTCATGGTTGGAGAAGAATGTCAGGGATGTGTGAAACACCAGCTTTGATAAGGGACATGGCTTAGGTGAGAGCCTGGTTGGCTACACCACCTACCTTTCTCGATGTCTACTTCAAGTCTCCTTATAATAGCGGTTTTTTTGGCTTTCTAGTTAATACGGGTACGTGCTTACTTTTTTGTTGCTATGATTGCAAGCCAGGCTTAACGTTAGGTTGTTTGCCTATAGATATTGGAGTCATGCGCCCTAGGGCTTTAATGGAGGAGGCATCTGGGATTTCTCTGGTCGTTATTCTAATGGGTCGTCAGTAGGAGGAATGGGTGGATCTTCCAATTGAGGTTGATAAAGTAGCTGAGATAGAGGTACCCACGGGATCTGGGCCTTGAAAGCAATTGGGTAGGAAGACTGCTTTCTTGGGTGGTAAAAAAAGAAAGATGCCCCCGCTAGATATTTTGAAGAATAATATGTGTGCTCAAGAGGAGAACAAAAGCAAGATGGATGAGGAGACGTTGATCTCCGTGGTGGTGGGACCAACGAAGGTACCCGTAGTTTCAAAGTCAACCATAGTCAAAGAAAGGTCGACCTTTGGGACTGTGACGTCTCATGCTGGCATCAAGGCTTCCACCATTGCTTCGCCTACTGCCTCGACCATAATAGGTATTTTAGCTTGTCTTTTTCTGCAGTTATTGTTTTATTATGGTTGATCAATAATATTTGCGTTGATGGTAGGTTTTGTGGAGGCATCTACTGACCCCATGATCCGGTCATTTAGGGGTGAAGGGGATCTAGACCATTCCCCATCTGATTCGAATATATATAGTGACCTTATTTTCTTATTTTTGGGGAGGTTCTAATTTTTCTTGCTTGTGGCAGGGATCCCAATGCTGTAGCATCTAGGAACCAATGGAAAAAATGTAGCATTTCTCTCTCCCAGTTTTCGTGGGATTCATTATGTTAGGGTTATTCGATTGGCCGCTTAGTTGTAACACTCCGTTCGCGAGGCAGACAGAGATATACATTCGGCCTTTTCTGATGTTGAAGTAGCCCATGCCCATCAGCAAGCAGAGTTGGCTACCAAGAAGAATAAGCTCTATGAGGCAACGACAAAGTTGATTTGATGGCTGATGCATAAAATGTAGTATGAGGAATTAGAGCAAGTATACTCGTCATTCAAGTAATAAAGTGATAAGTATAGTGTTGAACCCACAAGGATTGGAGTGATAAACTCAAAACAATTGCACGAAAGAGTTAGTGAAATAATGATAAGATTATGTGGTGATAAAAATTATAAACTAAATATGATAATAAAAAGCAATGAACAAAGAACAACAGATGCTATAAAAATATTCTAATGATTATAGGTATTGGGTTTATTGTTTAAGAACTATGCTAATTACCATTCAAATGCTATATTAGTTAACAAAAAGAAGCTATGGTAATACATGTCTGCATGAACCCTAACAATTTTGTAACCCCCTCGACCTAGCCTAGTTGCAAGACCGAACCGAGCAAGCTACATTAGGTTTACCGAAGTAAACCGGAAAGATAATACCTAAAACGTGGCCATTTTTTTCTTTTTATCTTTTCTAGATGCTTATTACTTTCCTACATGTGCATACTATTCACAGGTGAGGACTCATCTCAATCAGGCGTCGAAACGATATCCAATTGAACACAACTGCAATCCAATAACTAAATTGCAATTTCAACAATTTCCAGGGACTTTTCCCAATTTTAAGTTACCAGCCTTTAATTAAATATATTTCATGCTTACGTGTCAAAAATCAGCTTAAAACGATCATCCATGCTCATTCAATTGGTAAAACTAGATCCAGGTAGTATAACGAAAGAAACCAAAACTGCCCTTCCATGACATTAACAGACATAACTGCCTCTGTACCGATACGTTGAGGCCCGTATCGATACGATACTGCTTCTTTGTTTCGGTGCGCCAAGCTCCGTACTGGTACACTATTTCGAATGTAAAAAAACTTCCATTTAATTGATAAGAACCGTACCGATACGAATAGCTTGCGTTTCAGTATGCGGGCTCGTTCCAAAAACTGGAATTCCAGTGGCAACAACCCGTATCGAAACACCTGCCCAAAATTGCCTAGCCGTACCAATACGGTCCCCCACGTATCGGTACGTCTAGGCCTGTAATGTCAAATTTAGCTGGTTCTTCACTCAAGTCTAGATGCATTTGGGTCCTAACAACTTGCATACATGCATATAATCATTCGAATGTACAAAAACTATCATTTATACCAAGGTTAAACAACCAATCCAATCTCATGCTTCCAAAAGATCACTCTAGAGGCATGCTTCCTAGACCACTTTTCCAAACACACCAAATTGCACAAATAGACCATTCTTAGCATAAGCAACATGTCCACACAACCAACACAGCATATTAAATCTGGTCAACCCAACACAACTTGGCAAAGAATAAGGGAATTCTACATGCATACCTACACCACCATTCATCCACACTATAAGTAAGTATTAACATCAAGCTTAGCAACATCAAACCATCCTCAAAAACCAACATAGAAACATACTTAAAATCCATAAGGAAACAGAATTACAACTTCCAAAAGCCATGGCAAACACATTGCCTTATTAACCGAAGTATAAAACCGAGTTCATACTCAAACTTGTAATTGTCCTTGGATCACTTAGCCTTGCCTTTAGCTGCCCCCAAACCTTAATGCTCTGCATCATTTGAAAAATGAGAGCGTAAACACACTTTCTTAGTGAGGATTCTCATAAAACAATGATGCATTAAAACCATTTGAAAACCATATGCTTGTTTTCCAAAAACATGTTACAACCAAAGTATTTTCCAAGATTCCAATCGAATCAAAGCATAACAACTTTTATGCAACGTCATATACATTCCATGCTTAATTCCCAAAGCATTATAAACAAACAATGCTTAAATCCCAAAGCATTATAAACTAGGTTCAATCCATGAACTTTCACATATATTGACTTCTATAGTGACCCAGATAGACTACCTCTATCCTATACATATCGAATACACGAATCTCTCATACCATGCCTAGTTATACCACATGATATCCCAAACCTTGCTTATTTAAACTACAAGATTTGACACCCTCTCCTAGTTAAACCGCGAGATTTACCACCCTTGCCTAGTTAATCCACAAGTGTACCGACCTTGCCTAGTTAAACCGCAAGATCACCATCAAATTAGGTTGCCTAGTTATACCGCATATCCCAATGAGGTTCCTTATAGGATACACGAATCTCTCATACCATGCCTAGTTATACCGCATGATATCCCAAACCTTGCTTAGTTAAACTGCATTATTTGACACCCTCGCCTAGTTAAACTGCGAGATTTACCACCCTTGCCTAGTTAATCCGCAAGTGTACCAACCTTGCCTAGTTAAACCGCAAGATCACCATCAAATTGGGTTTCCTAGTTATACCGCATATCCCAATGAGGTTCCCAACAGTCTGAGTGGCCTTGTTAAACTGCCATACCTCAAGGACCCATGGCCACGATCGATTTTTATTCATATTTTATAGTGCACTTTTAATCCTATGGCATGCCAACTATATCCGATGGTTTCTTACCTTGTCACACAGCCAATATATCACTTACAAAACCATTTACTTACTATTTTACAGTGCTTTAGGCAAAACACCACATATGCAAATCTCATTGCCAAAGAAATAACACCATTCCCAACCGGAATGAAAACAAATGTTCAATAGCATTTAACATACTTTTAAAACCCTGCATATGTACTAAAATCATGCATTTCCAGTAAGTAAATCATGCCATGTTTATCACCAAAACATGAAAATAACATGCTCATATCCAAGCCGACATTTAAGAGCAAAATAAGGGAAACTTACTTCCGAGCTTAGGTAAGTGTCTCACGCTTACTCTAAACTTTCAGCAACCTTTGTAAAGCATTTAAAACAAGTTTTCACTCACTGATACGCTTCGCCTTCCTTGCCAACGCGATACAAGTTCTCAGAAAGCAACAAAACAATGTCAAGCTTCAATGTCTTGATTATCCCCTATTTTAAACACATAAAACTAGAGGATAAATGCATCATTATGCATTCAAACCACTGCCTCAAAACAAAACCCCGCAACTCTCAGGTTGCCCACTAAGAAACTATCCGAAACAAACTGAAATCATCATCAAATGTTTCTGAAACTTAACCCAGCCATAAAAAAATGATTCAACCCATCAATCAACATCAATTAACATCCAAAAACCCTTTCCCAAAATCCTTTTACTTCCAACAAGAATTAAACTCGATTATCACCACAAAAAATCAAACTAACAATCTAAACAATTACAAATCCAAGAGTTTCAGGATTCTATTGTAAAAACAACTTATCAACATCTTGATTATCCAAAATATGTATTAAATCTATCTTAAACACTGGAAAACAGATCCACTTCAAATAATACCTTGTTTCATCAATATTACCCAATTTAGTCAATCAAACATTGATAAAACATTAAAATTAGATTACAATTGATAAATCAAAGATCAAATACTTGGGAATTTCAGTAAAGAACCATAAAATAGAGGAGATCACGGACTTTACCCCTATTGTGAGATTTCTCCCTCAATTGGTTTGATAAAAGCTAAGAAAACACAAGATTTAGATGAGATTTTGTAAAAACAATAGCAATTAATCAATCACAAATCATAAATTCAGATTAAAAGACTTCTCACCTCTGGATTTTGATGAGAACTTGAGTGTTTGTCTGAGGAGAGAATGGAGAGAAAAAAGTTGAGAGAAAAGTTACGTGAATTTTCTTTAAAGAGCTTAACTAACTTTTTAACTAAAATCCCTTTTTAATTAACTTTAAAATACATGTTAAAATATCTTTAATTAAGGGATAAATCATCAGAAAAAACTTGGTAAAATAGCTCCTTAAAGATTCTAAGAATTTGACCCTTTTTATTTTAGTCGCCTTAAAAAGCAGTTTTCAAAACTTACATTTTGGTCACCAGCCAAAATGTCCGATTTCCAAAATTGATTTCACCATTATCCTTAATATAATTAATAATGATTTTAGAATATTTTTCCTAAATTTTATCACCTTCAAAAATATTTAAACCAATTAAATCCCGAAACTGACCCGAAACTCTAATAACGATCCACCAGACCTTCGATCCAACCTTTAAAACATCTAAGCCCAAAACTGGGGCGTTAACAACTTATTTTTTATTCAATTTTCCCTTATTGGTCATTGAAATCCTAAACTTATGTCTAAGCCAGAGTAAAACCAACAGTTTAAGCTCCACTTTCACGTTTGTCTAACTTAACTCTCTCGATATTAACCACAGATCAATAATAAAAGGCCTCTCTCAATAGCTATTACATTAAGTACACATGAAGAATAATGAACAGAATAGATAAGAAAAATGTGTTATAACATTGAACAATAATTAAAACATACTATTTTAAAACAATAAACCCAAACAAAGTATTTAGCTCATGTCTGAGCAAACATCATCCATAATAATAAAAATATATGTTGATGCTTGTTGAATAGTGATGCACTTATAGCAAGTATACTCGTCGTATCAAGTATTAAAGTGATGAGAGAAATGTTGAACCCACGAGGATTGGAATAGTAACTACGAAGTTATTATACTTAAAAATGTGTTTGCAAGTTTTAATGTTTGAAGATTTAATTAAAACTAGAACAATTAAACTAAAGATAGCTATGATTAAGATGAATAGCTGCAGCAGCTAACAGATAATTATGGAGTCTGGGATTATTGCTAAGGCTATATGCTTGATAGCCTATTGCAATGCTATAGTGATTGGCAATACATGTTTGCGTAAACCATTAAGTTCTTTATCTACTCGATAGGATTTTCTAATGAACTTCTGACTCTCTCAATGCCTAGAAGTTAATAACATTGAGGTTAAGGTAATACATGTCTGCGTGAACCCTAACAACTTTATTATTTGTTCAAGAACTCCCTTTTAGTCGTTGAAAACCTAAACTTATGTCTAAGCCAAATTAGAACTAAGTTAACAGCTTAGTCCCATTGTTCATGTTTGTATAACCTAACTCTCTCGATATTAAACCACAATCAATAGTTAAAAGGCCTCTCTCGATGGCTTTTACAATACGCATGATTATGGAGTCTGGGATTATTGCTAAGGCTATATGCTTGATTGCCTATTGCAATGCTATAGTGATTGGCAATACATGTTTGCGTAAACCATTAAGTTCTTATCTACTCGATAGGATTTTCTAATGAACTTCTGACTCTCTCAATGCCTAGAAGTTAATAACATTGAGGTTAAGGTAATACATGTCTGCGTGAACCCTAACAACTTTATTATTTGTTCAAGAACTCCCTTTTAGTCGTTGAAAACCTAAACTTATGTTTAAGTCAGATTATAACTAAGTTAACAGCTTAATCTCATTGTTCATGTTTGTATAACCTAACTCTCTCGATATTAAACCACAATCAATAGTTAAAAGGCCTCTCTCGATGGCTTTTACAATACGCATGAAGTACAATGAACATAATAGATAAAGGGAAAAACAACTATAGCGTTATAAAAGAAAATCAAAACATAAAATCATGGGAAGCAATAATCCCAACTAAAGTATTTAGCTCATGTTTGAGCCTAAAACATCCATAACAAAAATATTAAAGTGTTACAGTTTATCACACAAGGTAAGAAAAGAGTCGAGCATCCTCGACAAACTCCATCAAAGCCGTCCAACTACGCTACAGGTCTCCTACTCTGTCGGCTTCTCTCGATGTCTCTATCGTGAGGAGAATTCTCTAGCTTCCACTCTGGTGGTTCTCTGCAAGCTTTAGAATAGGATTGTTGCCTGTAATCGCGCTCCCTTTGAAGTAGCATCCAAGTCTCTCTTATATAGGCAGTGAAACTAGGGTTCAATACCTTAAAGTATGCAATGCTTCATAAAAAGAAAGTCATTGGTTTTTGGCTTTATTTAATGTTGCGTATTTGGGAGAAAGTCCACGTGGGCAGAAGCAGATTCATCTCCAACTCTTTATGCCTCGTCAGCTCCAGCCATGAGATATGCTCTTCTTCCGCTCCTGAAATCCTCCAACATCCATCAGCATCTTGCACATGCATTATAAAGTACCACATTTCCAGTAAAAAGCACCAATATATATGATATTTAAAGCACATGCAGTGTAACTCCCTATCTACATGCAAATATCTACAATCTAACCTAAATGCAAACTGTATGAGCTTGAAAACATGCAAAAGGCAAGGAATAAGGGCATATAAAATAAATCAATTATGCTCTCGTCAAATACCTTTAAACTTGAACTGTTGCTTGTCCTCAAGCGATGCAAAATGGAAGCAAGAAAAATAAAAACAAAAAATAAGATCAGTAAATAGCCCTAAATCCTAAGGTTCCATTAAGCTAGTGATTCCAAGTTATATTGCACCAGTAATTCATTCCTTCGCTATGTCAATGAAAAGCAATGCATTAGAGCTTACAGTTTTTTTTCAAAAGATTAAATCTACTGTAGGTGCAATGTGTGCTAAGTTATATGCATTCACCACTTAATAGCCTTAGAGAAGCTTAAGAATTGCTTTCTTTTTCTGCCTCGGCATATTGTTTTCCTTTTCAGCACATTTTTACTCCATTTTCTTTTTAAGTTTGAAAACTGTATCCTCGGGGCTTCACCTTATCACACTGACTCTTAAGTACCTGAAGATGTAGTGGAGTAAACAGCCCATCCCTGAGCCCTATGAGCAGTGTCATCCCATGAAAACTTTCATTCACTTTTTGCTAGCACTATCATTCATACCAGGGAAAGTTAAATGGAGCAAACACAATTCACCAAGCATACTAAGATAGCAAGATGCCTAGAAGAGTGTCCCTCAACAATTCTGTTTGAATTATCAAGTCTTAATTTAATTTCTTGATATTTAGGGAGTTTTAAACCTTTTTTTTTTGCTACATTGAGCATTAAGTTCATTCACTTTGATTCATGCTTGGGCATCAGAAAGTCGACCTAGAGCATCCCTAAGGTTTCTCAAATGTTTAAATTGCATGCAATATGTGGTTTTAAGGGCTACAACATATTCATCATTAAGTTCAAAACCTAAAGCTCTTAACACCTTACAAAGCATCAACATAGATTCATCATAAGAAGTTATAATCAAAACAGCATCAATTTCAGAATCAAAGGAATCATAGCAAAGGGAACTTATCGGACATATTATGCTAATTACAATTCTATTTTTTTTAATTTTTAAATTTTTACCTAAATTTAACCTAATATATGTTAGGGTATGTACTCCCCCAAACTTGAGAAAAGCATTGTCCCCAATGCAAAAAAATAAAAGAAAAGAAAAACAAATCAATGAAAAGAAAAATATGCATATGCAAAATATGAAAAACTAAACTAAACTAAAAAGAAAATAGAAACAAACCCAGGGATTTATTGGGGTGGTGGTTCTTGGATGATGATGCCCTTACCTTTGTCTAGGGCGGACGTTGGTTTATTGGCAGGACGGGTGGATGAGCCAGCATCAGTATTTGGCCGTTGTCTCTGGTAGGTCGTGGTGGGTGCGATAGGTGCTTGTGCCGTCTCATTGGGGTCTTCCTGGGCTTTTGGCAGGATCTTGTCAATGAAGGATTGCTTCACTACTGACATCTATTGGATATATTAGAAATAAGGCTCTATGAGGCTGGCCACCTCGCCATAAATGACCTAACAGAGGCCATGAGTCGATGTGACGACAAGCTCAACCGGTACACCATATCCTTTTATTTGCTAAACCTGAGGGGGCAAACAACAGATATGGCGTTCAATGATATCATCTTCCCCCATTCTTCAACCCCTGCTTTTTGGCATAAGGTTGTGATGAATTTAAAGAAGGGTAAATCCTTGGGCTTCCTTGTTGACGCTACCCTATTTACGATGGTTTCGTAAATATATGCATACAGGTTGATGTCCCAATTATTAAGGATAAAGTGCAAGAGTATCAGTCAGAGACAAGAGATTATATATCAATTTTGGGTTGGAAGAATGCGGTTGTTGATAAAGTGCATCCAAAACTTTGACACCGAATTAAGTTGTGCCTAATTTAGTTTTTAGACATAGTAGTCGTCCTGGTCCCATATAGTTCTGGGAATACAGAGGTCTATCAGCAATTGGGCATATGTATCGGCTGTTGGTATGTGCCCCACATGAGTGTGAAACTTATAGACCCAGTCAACGTTAACCTGACTTGGTTGTCGAATAAATTCTTTCCATTCTTGTGTTGTTATTATTGCATGTATATCGGTTTCAAACTTGTAGTGGACATTTGAAGTAAACTTCAAACCTTCATCTAAGATCAGGTCCTGCTAGATCATGTGTTTATACCTAGGCGTCTAGACACTATCTACTTTGTATAGGTAGGCTCCAAGTTCTTAAATTTCCTCACAAGCCATATTTTCTAAGGATTCTTGGCTCTCTTCTGAGGATGTAAGAGGGGATGGAAAGGACAAAGGGCTATTATTTCTCTCTATTCGAGGTGACTATTGGGATCGATGGGTGATTTTGATTTGTCGGACCATGTTTCAGAGAGATAAGTGAACTAGCTAGGATTTTAGGTTTTTAGAATGGTTGATTGTAGGAGATGAAAAGTCTGTTGGAGGTCAAAGTGTTATTTTTAATGCTAAATAAGAAAATGGTAATGAAAGAAAGAAGTAGGTATAATCATGAAAGGCCACACCCATCATTAATGCGGAGTACTAACTTCGTGTGGAAGTCAAATGGTATGAGGCATGATGAACAGGGAAACAACATGTGGCAAGATATGGTAAATGAAAAAAGGTGTGGAGTGATAGAACCGATCCATTCATCTTAGAGAAACTTGATATATCAGCCCCTTATTGTCAGAGAATTCGTGAATAGCGCAGCTTGCTTTTTGGTTTGAACTTGATATCTGCCAATGAAAATAAACAAATTTAAGTAGAATCTAATCCTAAAAATTAAAGCTAAAAATAATGCAAGAAATTAAAAGTGCAAAATAAATGAAAAGGCTGGTATTTAGATGTGCTAAATATCCGATGGTGGTGTAGAAGATTTATCCCGTAAGACAAGTGCTCCTGTGAACATTTCTATTCGTTGCAATGTTTGAGTGAATTTGCTCATGTGCTGGTCCAAGAATAGCAACAGGTAGTGTTCTACTGACTCATCCAGTATAAGATAGATGTGTTCATCATGCCATTTAATGATCTCCAATTCATCCACAGTTCATACAATTAGGGAAAGTTTCCACTGTGATATTGTCTGTCGGTTGGAGTAACCTGCACAAACTCATACAAGCACATAATAGGAATTATGTCCTTCACGTCAGCAACATTCCATCAAAAAGTTTCCTTATGTAGAGAGAGGATATTTAACAGTTTAGCCTTTTGGTCAGGTGTTAAGTAGGCATATATGATAGTGGTCGGTGTTTCATTCTCCCCTAAGAATACATATTTTAATTTAAGGGAAAGAATATTAAGTTCAAGTACCGGTGGATGCTCAAGTGAAGGTTTGTGAGATCTGAAACCAGCATGATCAAAAGGCTCAAAAGTCATACATGTTCGAGTGAGCATAACGTTGGATTGTTCAATCTCGTCGTTACCTTCTTCCTCAACTCCATACATAGCCTCGTCGAAGTTAGCTTTCTCCTCAGCAATGAGTATGTTGCTGTAACATATCTCGGGCAAAATTTCTTTTATTAAGGTGTAAAGCCCCAAATTTGGGCCTAGATGTTAGCTACATCGATTAGACGGTTCAAAGGAATCAGATTTGGCGATTCGAGCTAGTTTCGGGAATAAATTCATAATAAATTGTTTTTGGTTAAAATAAAATATGGAAAAATGCTAGAAAATGTTTAATTAATATTTTAAGGGTTTTGGGAAACTCAATTTGAATAAATAAAATTGGATTTTGGGATATTTTGGTCTGGTGACTAAAATGTAAAGTTTCAAAACTGTTTTGGTAACTAAATCGTAAAAGGGTAAAACTTAGAATCTTTAAAGAGATAATTTACCAAACTTTTTAATTAGATTTTTCTCTTAGGTTAGGCTATTTTAAATGGATTTAAAATGGTTAATAAATAAAAATAAAATAAATTTGATTAAAAGGATTTTTAATAGCCAATTTCATTTTCTTACGTAACTACTTTCGCTCTCAACTTTCTCAACAGCCAAATTATCAAGTCTAAACACTTTTGATGGGTCAGCGATCAAGTACATTTGAATTTCCTTCCTCAATCATTTTCAAAACCTCTTTTGTAGCGCCCCAAATTTGGGCCTAGATGTTAGCTAGATCGATCAAACGGTTCAGGGGAACCAGTTGGTTCAGGGGAACCAATTAGGCGATTCGAGCTAGTTTTAGGAATTAATTCACAGTAAATTGTTTTTGGTTGAAATAAAATATTTAAAAATATTAGAAAATGTTTAGTTAATATCCTAAAAGTTTTTGGAAACTCAATTTAAAGAAATAAAATCGGATTTTGGGACATTTTGGTATGGTGACTAAAATGTAAAGCTTTCAAAATTGTTTTGGTGTCTAAATTGTAAAAGGGTCAAAACTTAGAATCTTTAAGGAGATAATTTACCAAAGTTTTAATTAGATTTTCCCTTAATTTAGGCTATTTTTAAATGGTTTTTAAAAAGTTAATAAATAAAAATAAAAAAGATTTAATTAAAAAGATTTTAATAACCAAATTTATTTTCTTACGTAACTAGTTTTGCTCTCAACTTTCTCAGCAGCCAAACTATCAATTTTACTCTAAAATGCTCAGGAATTATTCTTTTTTGATTTCCTTTTGATTTCTTAATTGATTCCTTTGATTTCTACACCAAATCCTATTTGCTTTCTTGGAGATTTCATTCAAATCTTGCCAATTAAGGGGAAAATAAGCAATTAGAGGTGATTTTGTTTCTCTCTTCTGATTAAAGGTTCTTTACTGAAATTCCCAAGTTCTTGATCCTTTACAATTGATTTTTGTTATGTGTTGATGATTAAATTATAGTTAAAAGGTTTTAATTGAGTTTTGATAAGAAATTTGATGGATCTTGATAATATATCTGTATTGTGTTGATTCTAATTGATTTAGATCAATTGTAAGATATGTTTTAATGTTATGAGAAGAGATTAATGAAAGGAATCCCAAAACTAAGTGAATTGCTAATTTTCTAGGTTGAAAATAGTTAGATTTTGAGGTGATCTTGGTGTTGAAAGGTTGCTGGAGATATAAGGTTCATATATTGTTATTTTTGGATGTTTATTGATGGTGTTAAGATGTTAAAATGGCTAGGTTATGGCTGGGCTTTGTTTAGGTTGAGTTTGGTGATGATTTCGGTTGTGTTGAGGAAGTGTTTGATGGTTTTTAGCGCGTCAAAGTTGAGAAGATATGTTGTTGTGAGTAAGGATGCATGGAAGTACATTAATCCTCTATTTTTGAGTTAGTAAAATAGGGGAGACGAATCCTTCATCTTTTGGAGAGGCTTCAGAGGGTTTGGAAGCTTGATTTCGCATCGGCTAGAGGAGATTTGAGTTGTCGGTGAGTGGAAACATGGTTTAGTACTTTTAAAAATGTTTGTAGATGATTTTTGGGAGCTTAGATTAAGTTTGAAACACTTGTCTAAGCTCGGAAGAAAGTATTGGTTGTTCTCGCTCTCGTTTTCGGTTTTCCAAAACACAATCTCATGCACATGTTTATGGTTTTGATTACCTATTGTTATATGCATGTTTTAGAATTGAAAGATGTTGCAAATGATCATATGTGATGATTATTGAGTATTACAAATGATTTATGAAAAGTTTTTTGAGGATGCTAGAATACATGGTTTATTGTATTAGAAATTGGTTTGATTTGATGCATAGGTAAAATAGCGAGGTAACATGTTTTGATAGAGTATATTGGCAATTGGCAGAGATTAAAATGTTATCGGATATAGTTAGCATGACATAGGGTTTAAAGTGCAATAAACATGCCACCTCATGTGTGTCGGGGTCAAGAGTGTGCCATGCTCCATCATGAGAATCGCAATGGTCGAGAGGTCAAAAGTGTGCCAATTCTCCAGCTGGTGAATTTATACATCATAACCGTTGAGGGGTAGCAGTACCATGCTCTGGTTCGAGGATGTATGTAAAGTGGTCGAAGGAACCACTTAGGAAATTCGTTTATCCAATGTGTTTTTATAAATGAGATAAAATGGTTTTGGGTCACTTGAATGACAATATATAATTTAATGTATCATGAGAAATGGATTATATTTTGTATAATATGGTTTATACATGTGATGCTTTTTAGGCTTGCTATTTTGAAGTTTTAGCATGAGAAAGCTTAAATTGAGGTTTATGATAGAAATCCATGATACATGTGTTGCAATTGATTAAAAGTGAGTGTTTTGGAAACACAATAGAATCATGAGATGTTTTGGCATGAGATTTAATACGCTCTCTTTTCTCATCAATGCAGAGAAGTAAGCATTTTTAGATAGCGAGTAAGCAAGAGGCAATCCAAGGGCGAAGCTATTTCAAGTACAGTTTTATAACTACTTAGTAGTGATAAGAGGCAATGTGACCAAGTTGTAATTGGGCGGATTGTTTTGCATACTCCCTAGTTTGGATGTGTTTCTTTTGATGTTTTAGACTTGTATGAGGCTTTAAGTCTTGCTTTGAGGGGTTGGGATACGATTTACATGCTTGGGTAGAGATCATGCCTATAGGATATTTGTTTGGTTTTGCTATGATGTGAATGATCCTCTACCATGCCTATTTGATTGTGGAAATGTTGCTAGACTTGTTATATGATGTTTGTGCAATGTTTGCAGCATGTTAGATTGAGCCAAAGTGTTATATATTCGACCAAGAGGTCATTACAGGTCAGTCTGTACCGATACGGGTCCTCAGGGATCGTTTCGCAGGGTCTGTCTCAGCTAAAATCTGTGCAAAATTGCACAGGATTATTGGTACACCTTGTAGGCATATCGGTATGCATAGCTAAAAATTACAATTGGTGTCGGTACACGGGCAACCGTATCGATACGTCTTTTAGTTACTAGAATCCCTTGTTTTTGATATCGAACAATCATATCGGTATGCTTGAGGATCGTACCAATACCCTTCGTAAAATATACCCGTGTCGATATGAGCAAGCAGCGTACTGATACCCAGTTAGTTAATTTTGGTAATATATTTTCTGAAGTTCGAATCTTTACAATTTAGTCTTTATTTCTTGATCATGCAATTAAATGAGTTTGGATAACTATTTTAAGTTGAAATTTAACCGGTATGCATGAAACCTGATTAATTAAGGTTTGGTAACATTGAAATTAGGGAAGTCCTCCTAATTTTCTAAAATTTCAATTTGGTCCCTAGAGTGCAATCTTGACCAATCAGATGTCAATTCGACACCCAATTAGATTATAAATATCATCACTACTAGCATGATGACCCTAGGACTTAATAATGCATTTATAAAAGATAAAAGAAAAAGAAAAATGGATCATTTTTGAAGTAATTTGTTAGGGTTTGTCTCGGCAAACCCAATGTAGCTCGCTTGGTTCGGTCTAGCGTCTAGGTCAGGTTAAAGGGGGTTACATTTGGTGGTATCAGAGATAAGTTATGATTATTGGGAGGTGGGTTATAGTTTTTTGAGGTATTGTTACAATGTGAATATGTTGTATAGCGTGCACGATGTATGATTTTGTGTTTTTGGGTTTGAAATGTGCTATGTTGGGGGTAAAAGCTTGGGGGTGCATTGCCTTATTACTACAAGTGCAAAATGACTTTTGTTTTGAAACATGAGCATCTTGGATTCTTGCTTCAAGCTGGCCTAATTTTTTGTTTTGTTGCATTATCATGCTTTAGAATCGTATTTTTGAGAAATGAGACCTAGACAAGAGCTCATATGGGTAGTGTTATGGATGGGCATAACATTGAGTTGCCTTTTTTCCACCGATTTCACTTGTTGGTGCTAGAGTCGAGGTGGTGTGCCTCAGGCACTGCAAGGACTAGTTTTTAGGGATATAACACCGTTGATCCAGGTGATAACTAGAGCATTTCAGGCAGTTTTCGTAGGAGTGCAAGTACCTGCACCAACACCTACAGTAGCTGTTAATACGAGATTTTTGTTGGAGTGTTCGTGTAGTTTGGAAGGTATCAGGTTTAGGGGTTTAGCTCTAGAGGCAACTGAGGAGTGGTTCGCAAGCACCGAGAGGATTCTTGGTTAGATGGAGTGTACAAATGTTTGTAAGTTGGGCTGTATAGTATCATTGCTTCAAGGTAATGCTTATAGCTGGTGGACGACTTCTATCGTGGGTATGACACCTGCAGATGTGACGTGGGAGTTCTTTTGTGATGCTTTCCAAAAGAAGTATCTGGTTGTCGATACTAGGATGAAAAGAAATGAGAGCCTATGACGTTGGTCGAGGGTATTATGACTGTGTCAGAATATGAGGTACAGTTTGTTCGGTTGAGCTAGTATGCACCTAAACTGGTTCCCGATGAGCATCAATGATGTGATCATTTCTGATATGGGCTAATCAAGAAGGTGAAGACGTATATGCTGGTTATCGATTATATTGAGTTTGATGTTTTGTTTTCTCGAGCTAAGGATATAGAGCAGAACCTGAGATTATGCTAACGTTTGGGGAGTTCTTCTACTGGAAGAGGATTGCTGAGTCAGATGATGGTAGAGATCGACATAAGAAGCATCAGGATAGAAAGTATCGTACTGACCAGAGATGTAGTGGCGGTAGTGCTAGGCGTGGATAGAACAATTAAAACACCTATGTTCGAGCACCTAAGTGTGGGCAGTGTGGTAGGAGACATTTAGGGGAGCGTTGGGGTATTCTTGATACATGCTAGAGCTGTGGTTCGTGAGATCACATTAGGTGTGATTGTCCACAGTTGGCTAGGGAAAGATAGGCTCCTGCACCTGCTTTTGTACCATATAGAGGTTGTGGGCGCAATCGAGGTAATTTCTAGCGTAGGAAGGATGGTCAGAGGACTGTTGCTCATACAGTGATGGTTCAACCTGAGGGTGGTGGACCAGCGAGGATATACACGCATCATGTGGGAAGGAATGACACAAATTTGATTGCAGCTACTTTTACTTTGCAGTCCATATCATTGATATCTTTGATAGATTCTAGTTCTACACATTCATATATCTTGCGCGAACATGCACATTTGCTTGATATACCTGTAGAAGTTCTAGGTATGGGTATGCGAGTAACTAGTTTTTTTGGGGAGACGGTAGTCACTAGGATGTTGTTTAAGAGATACCATTTGATGGTTTAAGGTCAAGTGTTTGCGGCTGATTTGACAGAGTTGCCGTTTCATGGTTTTGATGTAATTTTGGGGATGGATTGGTTGTCTGAGCATAAGGCTGTGGTTGACTTTGAGACCTAGCGAGTTTCGTTAAAACTTTTTAAGGATTATGAAGTGGTGGTTGTGGGCGAGAATGTTAAATTCTTGTCCAATGTAGTTTCGGCTTTAGAAGCGCGAAAGTTGTTGGAGCTTGGAGGTCAAGCATATCTGGCTTATGATATGAGCCCAAATATGAAGGAGGTGCGTGCCCAGGATATCCGTACCGTTTGTGATTTTTCAGGGGTGATTTCGGAGGAGTTGCCTAGATTACCAGCAGATAGGGAGGTAGAGTTTTGTATCGAGAGGTTTGTAGATACGGCTTACGTCGATTGCACCATATGTATGGCACCGAACGAGTTGAAGATGCAATTTCAAGAGTTGTTGGATTGTGGTTTCATCCAACCAAGTGTTTCACCATGGGGAGTACCGGTGTTGTTCATGAAAAAGAAGGATGAGACAATGAGAATGCGTGTTGATTATCGGCAACTAAACAAGTTGAAAATTAAGAATAAGTATTCTTTACCAATGGTTGATGGTTTGTTCGATCAGTTTCGAGGTGCTACGGTATTTTCTAAGATTGATATGAGATCTAGGTATTATCAGCTAAAGGTGAAGGATAAAGACGTGCCAAAGACAACTTTTCACACATGTTACGGGCATTATGAATTCTTAGTGATGTTGTTTGGGTTGACTAATGGTCCCACAACTTTCATGGACATGATGAATCGGGTATTCCATGAATTCTTGGATCAATTCATGGTAGTTTTCATTGATGACATTATCGTATACTCTCGTACCAAGTAAGATCATAATCGACATCTACGGATTATGTTGCAAGTTTTGTTGGATAATAAGCTTTATGACAAGTTGAGCAAGTGTAGGTTTTGGATTAAAGAACTATTCTTTCTTGGTCATGTTATTTTGGTGGGAGGTATACGTATAGATCTGCAGAAGATTGAGGCAGTGGTGAATTGGAAGCAACCTAAATCGGTGATAGAGGTCCGTAGTTTATTAGGGTTAGCATGGTATTATCGTCATTTCATGGATGGTTTCTCGAAGATTGCTACTCCTTTGACAAACTTGTTGCAAAAGGATGTAAGTTTTGAGTGGACAAATAGTAGACAACAAGCTTTTAATAAGTTGAAGGTAGCTTTGACGCAAACTCCGATACTAATTGAACTTGAGCCGAGTAAAGAGTTTGTAGTTTCTAGTGATGCATCCTATGTTGGTTTGGGGTGTGTGTTGATGAAATGTGGCATAGTTGTGGCTTATGTATCTAGGCAATTGAAGGTGCATGAGAGCAACTATCCTATACATGATATAGCGCTTGCCGCGGTGGTGTTCGCGTTGAAGATTTGGAGTGTAACACCCTTAACGTATAATCATAGACCGAATATACATTAGAGATGTTACAAAATCATTGGAAGAAATCTTGACTTGTAATTTTTTTATACCAAACTTTAATTTATGGTTTAACCCCTTTCTCAGTTTTAAATTTAAAACTATGTTGTCTAGGTGCAGCTAGTTTTGACCTGAATTGGTTTACAAAATTTATAATTGAATTATTAAAATAAAAACAATATAATTCAGGGTGAAAACTACGTAAGCTGCCTAGACCCTTTCTTGTTTTTAAATTTTTTATGCGATTAGGGCTAAACAACATTTTAACCATACCAAAAATTTTGCTATTGTTAACAATTCATATTTCTAAATTTATCCATCCATAAAATCATATAATTACGTTGTAAACTTATGTTGTAGACAGTTCAACTTTAAAATACTTACATGCCCATTAGTCTATCAAATTATGGTAAAGACGTACTTACTAAACTTATTGTAGTAACTTGATATTTCCCAAGTTTTTGCTCCTCCTCGATAGACGGTTTCTAGAAAACTACGTGTGACATAAGACACACGCTAAGTACGAATTAGTGAGGCAGTTGAACTTATTTATTTTAAAAACATGAAATAATGTAATACAGTATGTCAGAAATAAAATTGCATTTCGTTTTCTCTATAACATGGCAAGTATGTCACAATGTACAAATGTCATGTATCATAACTATCATATATCAATAACATTTCTATCATGTATCATGTAACATTTCTATCATATATCAATAACATTTCTATCATGTATCATGTAACAATTCTATCATATATCATGTAACATGTAACTTCTTTCTCATGTATCATGAAATCATGTAACATCTTTTTCATGTATCATGTAATCATGTAACATTTGTATCATATATCATGTAACATCTGTGTCATGTAACATCTTGTTATTATTATCATCGTGTCTGGCTAGAGGCCCATGGAAACCCCATAGCCTATTTGCACCGTAGTGCCATGTAGAGTACGTACTCGAGAGGACGCTCTTTGCTCCTCATATAAGGACGCTCTTTGCTCCTTATATAAACACCTCGTTAGTGCATTTTGCACTATGGGCTTGGATCCCCAGGGTGTATCTTGTTTCATTTTAATCTTGTCATTATCCATATTTCATGTATGCATAATGCATCATCATTTATGCAAACAATAACCTATACCTGGTATTCCATCAAGCTTGTCATGTCGAGCAATGTATCATATCATGTATTATAGAGAAATGCAATTCCATTTCCAATGTAATGCAAACATTTAAAAATGCACTCACCTTGGCCATTTATTAATATGCCTCACTAAGCTCTATTTATCCTTTCCTTTATAGTACCTCAAACCTTCTTTTGATTCGGATTCAACTTCATTTATCATATGAATATAAATAAACATTTGTTAGATTCACTTCTAACAATATTTCAATTAAGCTATTTAATCATTCAGCATAAAAAAATCCAAAATTTTTCCTTTCTTCTTTATATTGTCCCAGAAACTCATTTTGGTCTTTAATACGCATTTTGAACTTCAAATAATTCTGTCTAGCTTGTTAACCAACATTTAGATACAAAATGTATCATATTCTGTTTTCTTGCAACTTGTCCTATCTTCAAAGATTTACTTCTACAGAGCAGAATACATATCGGATCTTAATATCCTTCATACCGTAAGAACTAGATTCGATAACGGTTCTAACGGTATAAGCCATATAAATTATAAAATCTACAAAAAAATTATGAAAATTCTTCAAACTTCCGTTACAGAACTGTCTTGACATAAACTGCTCTGTAAACTTTCTGACCTTTATTCGATTAAAAATTCATATCTTTTAACTCGAAAGTTGGAATCAGTTTCCGTTTGTTGGAAACGAAATTAGACAACCATATCTTTATGTTTGTATAAATTTCATCATTTAACCATTTTTATAGAATTTATGGAAATTTATTAAACTCACTACCATAATTCAAATCCAACACAACTTCCATAATTAAGTTCTATCTTTCTCTATCTTCTCTTAATTATTTTTCTCCCTTGTATTTACCACACGTTCATTATGGTCCTTAGTGACCATTTTGAACATTAAACAATTGTTCAAGCTTAATTTGAACAATTCCACTACCATTTGCTCACTTTGAATTAATATCCTTTTTATCCTTAACTTTATAAAAGTGACATTTTAGTCACTACTTCCATAATTGTACATTGGATTCATGTACAAATAAACCATTTACTCATTTCTAATATTCTTAGAAATTTTCCCTTAACTTCCATTTTTTGTCAAATTAGTCCTTTACAAACATTTTTATTTCAAAATGTTCCTTCCCATTTCTTTTCTTGTCATTTCAATGCTTTTAACTTCCTATTATGCTTGAAACATCGATTCTATCAATTAATCATCAATTCAAGAACAATCTCATATTTTTCTTAAATTGCCAAAATGGTCCCCTATTTCCAAAATTTTTCATTTTGGTCCCTAATCACCAATTCATGCTAATTCCATCATAATTAAACAATTCCAATGCTAAAAATAAAATTTTCAATAATTTCCCCTAATTCTCAATCATTTTGAAATGGTCACTAAAGTTTCAATTGGGGTAATTCTTTAATCTAACATCAAAATCAAGCTCTCAACATCATAATCTATTCAATTTCATCCTCAATTTAACTTTCTAACCAAAATCCCCAAAATTTAGGGTTAGGGTTTATAACCTTAAACATGGAATTAATCCAAACTCAAACTTGATTCCATGTTTACAACATCAATTTTACTAAATACAACTTTAATTCCATCATCTACTATCAATTCCATAATCATCATCATCCATAAACATGAACTATACTTGACTTTATCAAACAAAATTACCATAATGTAGAGAATCAACCATAGATTAAATTACCTTGATTTGTTTTGCTTGATTTTAGCCTTTGATTCTTCAATTTGGCTTGAAAATTGAAAACTTTTTCTTCCCCCTTTTTATTTCTAGCTTTCGAACAGCACCAAGAAGGATGAGAAAATTTTTCTCATCTTTCTAATATTAAATCCACATGTGTACAAATTAAATGAATTTTAAATTCATTTAACTAGAGAAATTACTATTTTACCCTTTTAATCTAATGGCCAAGTTTTAATCTTATCAAAAATCAATGGCCATGATCAATTCCAAGTGTTATTCATCTTTCAAAATTACCCTCAATGTTTCAAAATATTTCAAAAATGCCATCCATGGCAAATGACCAATTTGCCCTCCAACTAAACTTTATTTACTCACATTCTAAAAAATGCCATTCCATAAAAACTGAACCAAATTGGTTTCAATCTAACCGTCCATCTCCCAAAATATCTTATATTTTTATTTATGGTATTTATTTGGTCCAAATATTCAAATTTCACTCAATACGATTTCCAATTTTTTTCCTTTGAACTTCAAAGCTTTATAGCCACTAATATAAGCCTCGTACGAAAAATCCGAGTAACAAGAAAGTGTCACTCCTGGGGTGAACCATTCATTTACAGGGTTAGATTACATAACTTTTGGAAATTACACTTTGGTCCCTAAACTTTTCCAAAATTCACATTTTAACCCATAAACTTTCAAAAATTACATTTTGGTCACTAGTAAAAAATTGGGATTGTAATACCCCAAAAATTAAAGTACTGTTTAAAGGTCATTTAGTACTAAGATAAGGACTTAAAAGCTTATATAGTGACTAAAATGATAA
Organism: Hibiscus mutabilis; assembly: GCA_019671005.1. Classification (NCBI taxonomy): domain Eukaryota; kingdom Viridiplantae; phylum Streptophyta; class Magnoliopsida; order Malvales; family Malvaceae; genus Hibiscus; species Hibiscus mutabilis. The sequence continues at coordinate 43,172,851 of CM033756.1, forward strand.
AAATACAAAAGTTAGGATTCTCTCAATTATGGACTGTAGAAAAGAAGTTGATGAGGTTTTAAGGTGTCATATGATAGAGAACGAGTAAAATAGAATACTCGCAAAATTGGTTAAAATCCAAGGAAAATTGGAATGGGAATTCAAGGTTAAAGTTTAGTGACCAAAATGATAAGTTTTTAAAACTTGGGTGGTACAAGTTGAAATATGAAAAGTTTAAGGACCAAAGTTGTAATTTCCCAAAAAGATTAGGTGTTTTATTTCATAAATAGATAGATCACCTATTGGTGTGGGCCGAATAAGAAACTACTGGTTTGATTCGATATCTCGATTATTGGAAAATCGCAGTCAAAGTTTATGTAGAATTTGGATACCCAGATCGAATTGAAATATTATGAAATTTTACCATATGATAGAGAAAGGTTATAAAAGTCATTTCCAAGTGTTGGAAATATTTTAGTTTGATTCAGGATGAATCCTATGATTTATTTCGATTAAGGAATTTATTTAGTAACTGATAAAATTCTCGGTATTTATCGGTAAATCGGATCAAGCTAAAATTTCAGGGATGATTCCGTAGACTTTGGAAAAGTTTAGGGACTAAAGTGTAAATTTCCACGATAAGTAATTTTATTCAGTATAAGAGAGAATCAGATTGAAATAAGTACCTTGATATCGGTTTTAAGAATTAAGATGCAGTAAAAGGTACATAATTTGGATCGAATAAAATTGTTAAGCGTGCTCAGGCCAAGGAAATATTAGGATGGGTAACCTCCAGGAAGGTCCCATAAAGGTCTTTATGATCTATATTTTGGACTCAGTAAGAATAGAGAATATTCGTATGGATTATTGATAAAGGAATTCTAAGAGAAATTTTATTCTATGAAGATTTTCGATAAGTATCGGGAAAATAGACTGAGTTAAGAAAATTCAATCTAAGTACTTGGAAAAGGAAGTTTTTATGGGATAATAGAGTTTATTTCTCGAATATAGAAATATAGAATTTTAGGAATAAATCTAATAGCTCGAAAAAGGTAAAATCGCAGTAAAGATATTTTATGAATATCGGGAAATCAGATCGAACTAAAATTTCAGAGGCTGATCCAAAAGCCATGGAAAAGTCATAAAATACTATTTTATGAATATTTTATTATAGTTGGTTGGATTCCAGCTAGATTTAGTTGAATTTTTACAAGAATGGCAAACTAGTAAATAAAAACTAGTTGGAGGGCAAACCGGTCATTTTGCCCAAATGACATTTTTGAAATATTTAAAAATTTATAAGGGCAATTTTGGAAAGATGAAATGGAAGATTAAATATTGGCCCTTGAATGATGATAAAATCAATCTCAACCATTGGATAAAAAGGGTAAAATTGTAATTTCACTATTAAATGAATTTAATATTCATTTAATAGTTATATATGTAAAATAATGGTGAAAAGATGAACAAAAAATTATTCATCTTTTCCAGCCAAAAATGTGAGAGCTAGGGAAAGAAAGAGAAGATTTTTCATGCTCGATTCAAGCCTCGAAACTGTATTTTCAGGTAATCTCTTCAACTGCAAAGTTGTTCTACTCTTCAAGCTCTATCTTTTGATGTCAATAATTCATGGAATTCATGCTTTATTGATGAGAATTTACATGAGAAAGAAATCAAGGTTTATGGATCAAATTGGGGCTTTTGAGATTTTAAGATTCCATGATTGAATTCAAGTTGAAATCAAGCTAGTATAATGTTAAAATCATGATATTGAGTTGGGATTTAAGTTCTACATGTTTTGATTATTATGAAGATGATTAAGGTTTATGGATTCAAGTTTAATTTAGGGTTTGTGATGTTGAATTAATGATTTAGTAAGCTTGATTTGTTGTTTGGAAGCAAAACCCTAAATTAAAGGTATAGGGACCATTTCAACAATTCTGAAAGTTAAGGGACTAATCTTAATTTTTATGATTTTGAAGTGTATTTATGTTATTATTGATGTTGGAGATGTGAAATTGAAGTTAGAATGCAAAACCGAGGTTAAATCTAGCTAGTGACCATTTTGACAAATTGTCAAAGTTAAGTGACTAATTCGGAAATGAGGTTTTAGAGAAGGACTAAATCTGATTTTAGTTGAAATAATAGAATTCAAGTAGTAATGTTGATTTGATTACTAATTTGCAAAGTTAGGAAGCTTGAATCCTTATCTTTGCGTTTTTAGTGACTATTTCGGAAAGAACGAAAAATTAGAGGGAAATATTTTTGAATAATTATTTGATGAAGAAAGTGATACATTAGTGGTTTGAATCAAGTAAGGGGACCAAATTGACAAATAGCAAGTAAGGAGAAAATGGTATAAAGTTTGAAGTTATTTATGAAAGTTGTGTAGGAAAACTGGATTTGGCAGCAAGTTTGAAAATTCACCATAAATTCTGTACAAATGGTTAGATGGTGAATTTTATATCGATGTAAAGATTTATTCGTCTAGTTTCGTTGAAAACAAACGGTGATTGATTTCGATTCATATATCAAAAGATATGAATTTTTAAGTGATGAAAGGTCAAAAAACATAATAACAGCCTGTTCCGAAATTCAATACTGGAATTCGACTTTGAAAATTTGCCATTAATCGTACAAATTGAATCTGGGTTATTAGTTTATATGGTTGAAAAGCTTATCGAATCTAGTTTTGTTTTCAAGTTCCAAGTTAAAAGATATTAATTTTCAATCGAATGAAGGTAAAAAAAAAATTCAGAACAGTTTCTGTCAGGACAGCCCTGTAAACGGAAGTTTGATGAATTTTCATAATTTTGTAGATTTTATTAAATTATGTGGCTTATATCGTTAGAACCATTATCGAATATAGTTTCTAATGTATAAAGGAGATTAAGATTCAGTACGTATTCTACCCTGTAGAAGTAAATCTTTGATGGTAGTGCAAGTTGACAGAAAATGGAAATTGAGACAATTTGTGTCTAATGTTGGTTAGCAAGCTTGGAGGAATTATTTGAAGATCAAAATGGTCATTAGGGGCCAAAAATGAGTTTGTGAACAATATAAGGAAGTAAAGTAGGCACTACGGTGCTGAAGGTATGAAGAGCGTCTTCGAGTACGTACTCATCCCAGTCGCTTTAGCGATGCAAACGTTATGGCGTCGTAGACACTACAGTGTCGTGATGACTCGCATACCATAGCTTCACATGATTTTTGTACTTTGGGTTATGATAAAGGAAATGATATGCAAATGATTACAAAACGAAAGTATGGGTATGATAAAGGAAATGATATGCAAATGATTGTATAATAAAAATATGGCTATAATAAAGGATAAGACATGCAAATGATTGCATTATAGAAGTATGACTATGTTAAAGGATATGATATGAAAATGGTTGCATGATGAAATTATGGTTATGTTAAAGAATATGATATGCAAATGATTACGTGATAAAAGTATGACTACATGATAATCATGAACCGTTAATATCATGATTTTATGACAAATTTGATAGATGATATGAATCATATTGAAAGCATGTTTATGTTGAAGAAATTTTTATGCATATGAACATTTGATGAACATAGAACAACGATGACATGACTCTTAAGATAGTCATGATACGTGGTTAATTCTGCATATACAAATAGCTTGATTTAATACTTTGGCTATAATACTTGAAATGCAATTATGCAAGTAGTTAAGCTAAAAAGCTTAATGTACACAAAACTAGTAAAATAGATCAAATCTTGTGATTGGAATATTATATTGATCAAATAAACTATGCAAGTAAGGCAGTTCTATATATGATAAAATGTTAACAATTGCAAATGAAAATCATTTGCCATCTTGCAGAACTGTGTTATTATAATTATTGTTCATATTATTATGATTATGTTTCACTAAGTTGTATTTAATGTGTGTTATGTATCACAATTAGGTACTTCGGATTAAATATCAAAAGAGGAGCTGCACATCGTTGGATCAAGTTCGGTTGTATTATCAGTCAGTATCACCACATCCTCGTCTAGAGGGGCATGTATCGAATTTAAGTAAGTAGCTATTTTGTATGAACTAGAAACATGACTAAGTTTTGAGAAATTAAGAATATAGAAAAGATGTTTTAAACGAATTTAAACTTAGTTGGTTGTTTATCGTGTAGTGATTATGAAACCTGAGAAAAATCCAACCACTGAACTAATTAGTGAGATTGGATATATATATATATTTAAGTTTGAAAATCAGTGTAAATTATTCAGTAACATCTTTAAGGTGTATTCGAATATCGAATATATGTTGAGGGTGTTACAGGGATATTACATGGAGGCATTATCTATATGGTGATAAGTGTATTGTGTATACGGATCACAAGAGTTTGAAGTATCTGATGTCGCAAAAGGAGTTGAATCTTAGGCAACGGAGGTAGTGAGAGTTGCTCAAGGATTATGATATGACGATTGGGTATCATCCAAGTAGGGCTAATGTTGTAGTTGACGCCTTGAGTAGGAAGGTTGCGGTGGAGTTGAGGGCGATGTTTGCTCAGTTGAGTGCAAAATAAATGAAAAAGGCTTGTATTTAGATGTGCTAGTTATCCGATGGTGGTGTAGAAGATTTATCCCGTAAGATAGGTGCTCTTGTGAACATTTCTATTCGTTTTAATGTTTGAGTGAATTTGCTCAGGTGCTAGTCCAAGAATTGCAACAGGTAGTGTTCTACTGAGTCATCCAGTATAAGATAGATATGTCATCATGCCATTTAATGATCTCCAATTCATCCACAGTTCACACAATTAGGGTGAGTTTCCACTGTGATATTGTTTGTCGGTTGGAGTAACCTGCAAGCACAACCTCATACAAGCATAGAATAAGACTTATGTCCTTCACGTCAGCAACATTCCATCCAAAAGTTTCCTTATGTCGAGAGAGGACATTTAACAGTTTAGCTTTTTGGTCAGGTGTTAAGTAGGCAGATATGATAATAGGCGGTATTTCATTCTCTCCTAAAAATACATATTTTAATTTAAGGGGAAGAGTATTAAGTTCAAGTACCAGTGGATGCTCAAGAGAAGGTTTGGGAGATTTGAACTCAACATGATCCAAAGGCTCGAAAGTCATACCTGGTCGAGTGAGCATAACGTTGGATTGTTTAATCTCGTTGTTACGTTCTTCTTTAGCTTCATCAAAGTCAGCTTGCACCTCAGCAATAAGGATGTTATTGCAACATATCTCGGGCAAACTTTCTTTTATTAAGGTGTAACGCCCCAAATTAGGGCCTAGATGTTAGCTACATAGGATAGACGGTTCAGGGGAACCGGATTAGGTGATTCGAGCTAGTTTCGAGAATTAATTCATAATAAATTGTTTTTGGTTAAAATAAAAATGGAAATGGTTAGAAAAAGTTTAATTAATATTCTAATGGTTTTGGAAAACTCAATTTGAAGAAATAAAATCAGATTTTGGGACATTTTGGTATGGTGACTAAAATGTAAAGTTTTAAAATTGTTTCGATGACTAAATCGTAAAATGGTCAAAACTTAGAATCTTTAAGGAGCTAATTTACCAAAGTTTTTAATCATATTTCCCCTTAATTTAGGATATTTTTAAATGGTTTTAAAATGGTTAATAAATGAAAATAAAATAGATTTGATTAAAAGGATTTTTAATAGCCAATTTCATTTTCTTACGTAAATACTTTTGCTCTCAACTTTTCTCTCAACTTTCTTAGAAGCCAAACTATCAATTTTACTCTAAAATGCTTAGGAATCATTCCTTTTTTATTTCCTTTTGATTTCTTTATTGATTCCTTTGATTTCTACACCAAATCCTATTTGCTTTCATGGAGATTTCATTCAAATCTTGCCAATTAAGGGGGAAATTAACAATTAGAGGTGATTTCTGTTGTCCTCTAATTAAAGGTTCTTTACTGAAATTCCCAAGTTCTTGATCCTTTACAATTGATTTTTGTTATATGTTGATGATTAAATCATAGTTAAAAGGTTTTAATTAAGTTTTGATAAGAAATTTATGGATCTTGATAATAGATCTATTTTGTGTTGATTATAATTGATTTAGATCACTTGTAAGATATGTTTTAATGTTATGAGAAGAGATTAATAAAAGGGAATACCGGAACTAAGTGAATCACTAATTTTCTAGGTTATAAATAGTTAGATTTTGAGGTGATCTTGATGTTGAAAGGTTCCTGGAGAATATAAGGTTGATATATTGTTGTTTTTGGATGTTAATTGATGGTGTTAAGATGTTAAAATGGTTAGGTTATGGTTGTGCTTTGTTTAGGTTGAGTTCGGTGATGATTTCGGTTGTGTTAAGAAAGTGTTTGATGGTTTTTAGTGAGGCGAAGTTGAGATTTATGTTGCTGTGAGTAAGGATACATGGAAGTGCATTAATCTTCTGTTTATGTGTAGGTAAAATAGGGGAGAAGGATCCTTCAGCTTTTGGAGAGGCTTTAGAAGCTTGATTTTGCATCGGCTAGTGGAGCATTGGGTTATCGGTGAGTGGAAACGTGGTTTACCACTTTTAAAAGGTTTGCAAATGATTTTTGGGAGCTTAGATTAAGTTTGAATAACTTTTATAAGCTCAGAAGTAAGTATTGGATGTTCTTGCTCTCGTTTTCAGTTTTGCAAAATACAATCTCATGCACATGTTTATGGCTTTGTTTATGGCTTTGATTACCTACTGTTATATGCATATTTTAGAAATGAAAGATGCTGCAAATGATCATATGTGATGATTATTGAGTATTACAAATGATTTATGAAAAGAGTTTTGAGAATGCTAGAATACATGGTTTATTGTTCTGGAAATTGGTTTGATTTGATGCATACGTAAAACAATGAGGTAATATGTTTTGATAGAGTATATTAGCAAGTGACTGAGAATAAAATGTTATAGGATACAGTTGGCATGCCATAGGGTTTAAAGTGCACTATAATAAGTCGCCTCATGTGTGTCGAGGGGTTAAGAGTGTGTCATGCTCCACCATGAGAACCGCAGCGGTCGAGGGGTCAAGAGTGTGCCAATTCTCCCGCTAGTGGATTTATACATCATAATTGTTGACGGTAAGTAGTACCATGCTCTGACTCGAGGATGTATGTGAAGTGGTCGAAAGAACCAATTGGGAATTCCATGTATCCGATGTGTTTTTATAAATGAAATGAAATGGTTTTGGGTCACTTGAATGCTAATATATGATTTAATGTATCATGAGAAATGGATTATATTTTGTATAATATGGTTTATACATGTGAAGCTCTTTAAGCTTGCTATTTTGAGGCTTTAGCATGAGAAAGCTTAAATTGAGGTTTATGATAGAAATTCATGATACATGTGTTGCAATTGATTAAAAGTGCATGTTTTGGAAAGACAATGGAAGCATGAGATGTTTTGGCATGAGATTTAATACTTGTTTGGAAACAAAATAGTTTTAAATGCATTGATGAGTGTTTTTGAGATTCCCTCACTAAGCTTGTAAGTTTACGCTCTCCTTTCTCATCAATGCAGAGAAGTAAGCATTTTTGGACAGTAAGTAAGCTAGAGGTAATCCAAAGGCGAACCCATTTCAAGTACGGTTTTATAACTACTTAGTAGTGATAAGAGGCAATGTGACCAAGTTGTAATTGGGAGGGTTGTTTTGGTTACTCCCTAATTTGGACGTATTTCTTTTGATGTTTTGGACTTGTATGAGGTTTTAAGTCTTGCTGTGTGGGGTTCGGATATGATGTGCATGCTTGGGTAGAGATCATGCCTATAGGATCTTTGTTTGGTTTTCCTATGATGTGAATGATCTTCTACCATGCCTATTTGATATTGGAAATGTTGCTAGACTTGTTATATGATGTTTGTGTAATGTTTGAGGCATGTTAGATTGAGCCAAAGTGTCATATGTTCGACTAAAATGCCTTTATAGGCCAGTCCGTACCGATACGGGTCCTCAAGGATCGGAATGCGAGGTCTATCTCAGCTCAAATCTATGCAAAATTACACAGACATATCGTTACTCCTTGCAGCTGTATCAATACGCATAGCTAAAAATAATTACAATTGGTGTTGGTATACGGGCAACCGTATCGGTACACCCTTTAGTTATTGAAATCCCCTTTTTTGATATCGAAAAACCGTATCGGTATGCTTGAGGACCGTACTAATACCCTTTGTAAAATGTACCTGTGTCGATACGGCAAGTAGCACACTGGTACCCAGTTAGTTAATTCTGGTAATATGCTTTCTGAAGTTTGAATCTTTACAGTTTAGTCCCTATTTCTTGATCATGCAATTGAATGAGTTTTGATGATTATTTTAAGTTGAAACTTAACCGATATGCATGAAACTTGATTAATTAAGGTCTTGTAACTTTGAAATTAATAAAGTCTCCTAATTTTCTAAAATTGTAATTTGGTCCCTAGAGTGCAATCTTGAGTAATCGGATGTCAATTCGACGCCCAATTAGATTGTAAATATCATCGCTGCTATCATGATCCCCCTAGGACTTGGTAATGCATTTAGACAGGATAAAAGGTATCTCTATATGATTGTTCATTCGAAAGGGCTATAGACACTGCAGGTGTTACAAGGATCTTGTTGGATATGCTTCCTCTTATGAACTCTACTAGTAGAGAAAGTTATAAGGTTTGAGAGTGTAACCTCTTGACCCAGCCTAGACACCAGACAAAACCGAGCGAGCTACATTGGGTTTATTGAGACAAACTCAAACGATTACTTAAAAATGGTCTTTTTTTCTTTTATCTTGTCTAAATGTATAATTAAGTCCTAATGTGATCATGCTGGCAGAGTATAAAATTCACCGTTAAATCGGGTGTCAATTTGACATCCAATTGATCGAGAACACACTCTAAGGACCAAATTGCAATTCTAAAAAATTGAGAGGACTTACTTAAATCCAAAGTTACAAAACCTTAATTAATCAAGTTACATGCATGTCGATTAAATTTTAACATAAGATAACCATCCAAGCTCGATTAATTGCATAAACAAGAAACATGGACTAAACCGCAAGGATTTAAACTTCTGCAAAGCAATTACCAGAAATAACAGACTTGGTATCGATACACCTCTGCGCCAATATCGATACGGGTTCCACTTTGCAAAGGGTATCGATATAGTCCTCAAGCGTACAATACATGTGGTTCAATTCCAAAAAATGAATTTCTAGTAACTAAAGAGTGTACTAACACCTAGTGTAATTTCTTGAGGGGCGTATCGATACGAGTCTAGGCGTACCAGACCTATGTGTAATTTTGCACCCTTTTGAGCCGTAACAGACCCCTTGTACCGATCCCTGAAGACCCATACTGATACGACTGGGTCTGTAATAACCTCTTGGTCGAACATATGACACTTAGGCTCAATCTAACTTGCTTCAAACATCACACAAACATCATATAACACGTCAAGCAACATTTCCACAACCACGTAGGCATACTAGATGAACAATCAACCGTAGTAATCAAACCAAAGATCCTATAGTCATGGTCTCTACCCAAGCATGCAATTCACATCCCAACCCCTCAAAACAAAACATATAACCTCATACAAGTCTAAAATACCAAATGAAACATGTCCAAAATAGGGAGTAACTAAAACAACCCTCCCAATTACAACTTGTTCATATTGCCCTTTTATTACTACGTAGCATTTATAAAATCGTACTCGAAATAGCTCAACCCTTGGATTGCTTCTTGCTTGCTCGCTGTCCAAATGCTTACTCGCTGTCCAAATGCTTACTTTTCTGTATTAATGAGAAAAGAGAGCATATGCATGTAAAGCTTAGTGAGTGATTCTTAAAAACGCTCATCAATGCATTTAAAACCATTTGCATTCAAACAACTATTGAATCTCATGCCAAAATGTCTCGTACTTCTATTGTTTTTCCAAAATATGCACATTTAAACATTTTGCCACACATGTATCATGGATCTCTAGCATAAACCTCAATTTAAGCCTTCTCATGCTAAACATCACAATAGCAAGGCTTAAAGAGCACCACATGTATAAACCATATTATACAAAACATAATCCATATATCATGATACACTAATTCATATAACGGCATTCAAGTGACCCAAAACCAACTCATTATATTTGTAAAAACACATCGGATATACGGACTTCCCAAGTGGCTCCTTCGACCATTTCACATGCATCCTTGAACCAGAGCATGGTACTAATACCCCTCAACGGTTATGATGTATAAATCCACCAGCAGGAGAATTGGCACACTCTTGACCCCTTGACCGCTGCAGTTCTCATGGTGGAGTATGGCACACTCTTGACCCCTCGACAAACATGAGGTGACTTATTATAGTGCACATTAAACCCTATGGCATGCCAACTATATCCGATAACATTTAACCATTGTCACTTGCCAATATATTCTATTAAAACATATTACCTCACTATTTTACATATGCATCAATCCAAACCATCTTCAATGCAATAAACCATGCATTTCTCATTCTCAAAATCCTTTTCATAAATCATTTTCCCAACTCATATAACATAAACATATGATCATTTATATCATATTTTATTTCAAAACATGCATATAACAGTAGGTAATCCAAATCATAAACATGTGCATGAGATTGTATTTTGCAAAATCGAAAATGAGAGCGAAAATGTCTAATACTTACTTCTGAGCTTAGACAAGTGTTTCAAACTTAATCTAAACTCCCAAATTCACTTTCAAACCTTTATTAAGCAGTAACCCTCATTTCCACTCACCGACAAAACAAAGCTCCACTTGTCGATGCAAAGTCAAGCTTCCAAAGCCTATAAAACCTCTCCAATTGCTAAAGGATTTGTCTCTTCTATTTCACCCACACAAAAATAGAGGATTAATACATTACTATGCATCTCTAATCCTAGCAACATCTATTCTAAACTTTGCCTCACTAAAAACTATCTAACGCCTTCCAAGAACAACCAAAAACATCACCGAACTCAACCCAAATGAAGCCCAGCCATAACCTAACGATTTTAACATCTTAATAACATTAACCAACATCCAAAAACACCAATAATACCACCTTATATCTCCAGCAACCTTTTAACACCAAGAACACCTCAAAATCTAATTATTTACAACCTAGAAAATTAGCAATTCAATTAGATTCGGATTTCTTTTACAAATCTCTTCTCATAACATTAAAACATATCTCAAATGTGATCTATATCAATTAAAACCAACAACAATCAGATCTATTGCCAAGATCTATCAAATTTCTTATCAAAACTCAATTAAAACCTTTTAATCATGATTTATTCATTAAAACATAACAAAAATCAATTGTAAAGGATTAAGAACTTGGGAATTTCAGTAAATAACCTTTGATTAGAGGAGAGAAACAAAAATCACCTCTGATAGTTGACTTCTCCCTTAATTGACATGATTTGAATGAAATCTCCAAGAAAACAAGTAGGATTTGATGTAGAAATCAAAGGAATCAATTAAGAAATCAAAAGGAAATCAAAAAGAGATGATTCTGGATCATTTTAGAGTAAAATTGGTAGTTTGGCTGCTAAGAAAGTTGATAGAAAAAGTTGAGAGCAAAAGTAGTTACGTAAGAAAATGAATTAGCTACTAGAAATCTTTTTAATTAAATATATTTTATTTTTATTTAATAACCCTTTTAAATCCATTTTAAAAATAGCATAACTTAAGGGAAAAGTCTGATCAAAAACCTTGGTAAATTAGCTCCTTAAAGATTCTAAGTTTTAACCCTTTAATGATTTAGTCACCAAAATAGTTTTGAAAACTTTACATTTTAGTCATCAGACCAAAATATCCCTAAATTCGAATTTATTTCTTCAAATTGAGTTTTCCAAAACCCTTAATATATTAATTGAACATTTTCCAATATTTTTCCATATTTTAGCCAAAAATAATTTATTATGAATTAATTCCCGAAACTAGTTCGAATCACCCAATCCAGTTCATCCGAACCGTCTAATCAGTCCAGCTAACGTCTAGGCCCAAATTTGGGGCGTTACAGAGAGGTCAATACGATCATTGGGAATGGGGAATTAGTTTTAGACACTAACGTGGAGCAGATGATTACTGATGATATTGATTCACGTTTTCTACTGCAATTTACTAATGTATTATTGAAAGGGATTTTTACTGGCCGTAGGTCACATTGTGAAGTACCAGATGATAAGGAGGTGATAAATGTTGTTGTTGCTTGTGTTTTTCTTCAGGTTACATGCAATACTTTAGCTATAGAGAGAAGCATAATTGTATTGGTCTATAGAACTAAACTTGTTTTAGTGCTGGAAAGGCTCGACATGTTTTTCCTTTTTGACGTAGGTTTGTTGAAAGGATGTGACAATTTCATCCGTCCTATGTTTTCTGGTCTATGGTTGTTCTACTTCATCCTGCTCAAAATTATGCTCTAGTTGCTTATAAATCCTCAGCTTTAGGAATTTTATTGCTTCTATGGTTCATGTTGCGCAACTACTTCCTAAACTTTTATTATGCCGTGGGAGTTCAATCTATCTTGTGGGTTTAACTGGAAGCATTACTGTCGATTTACTTGTTATTTGGGTTGTGCTAAAAAAAAAAGCAATGGGAAACGTTTGGCCAAACCACTTAAAGAAAATAAGGATGGTTGATGGTTACTCAAGGATAGTTCTTCATAAGCTCGTTGTACTGGTTTCTTTCTTTAATCCTTGAGGTCAAGGATCTTTTTCGAAGAAGGGAATATTTTAAAGGACCAAAGTGAAAACAAGATCGTTTCATATTAAGTAGTTAATTTTTTTACTTTAATTAAACGGTGAGTTTAGGCCAAGGATGTAATTAGATAAAACGTGATCGTTTTTATCCATGTTAAGGTTAAAAGGCTACATTGTTCACAGACAGATTTATCGAATTAATGAATTGTTTTTTTTTTCTAAATACTCAGACTTCTACTTCTCCCTTTGATTCATTTATCTTCTTCCTAATATAATTTTTTTTCTTCTTATTTTGGTCTTTTACAAAATCTCTTCATCTTCTCTATCTATTTCTTATTTCAACCACCTCTATATCTCCTTCTCCGATCGACTCAACCATTACCATCAACTTGCATCGTTTATTTGTACTTATGTCCAATCACAAATTGTGATCATATCCAAGATTTTATTCTATGAGTGAAATCATCATTTTTTTTTTGGAGTTCGACGTTCGCGGCCCATCTGCCTCCTTTGAATTTCTTTGGAGCCACTATGACGTTGTTGTGCCACCTCTCTTACAATATCGTCTTTTTTATCTTTATAATTTTCATTTCTTTTACCTCACCACGAACCGAGAAATTCATCTCCGTATTTGTCACTACGAACTGAGAAACATTAGCGCACCATCATCGTTCGATCCCCTTACTGAAAACCTAGTCCTTCCATGCACCTCTCTAAACTAAGTCCATTAGAGAAGCTCAGTCTCATGCTTGCTAAGCAAGCCCAAACTTGAAGCCCATATTATAACAAAGGCCCTTACCATAGTTTGCCCAACTATCTGGGTTCAATGCTTTAAATCTTTATCGGGCCCTTGCATTAAGTACTACCCAATTCATTCTATCTTAACCTATCCCCGTTTATAGGTCGTAGTCCTTAACCCGTTTACTTGTGGCCCTTTAGTCTCTGGTCTACAATAATTTATTAGCTCATTTAACATGAGCCTTAAATATTTTAAGCCTAGACCAAAGCATATGTCTAGGATCGATTTTTCGTGACCTAAACCACATGGCCCATCTTAGTTCAGGTCTCGAAAACAAACCATATCTAAATTATAACTTGTAACACGACCTAACCGCTAACCCAGACATGTACTGACATTCAATCCATAATTTGAACTAGAC